>JAEQBH010003641.1:600000-790109 GCA_016808115.1 Tetrastigma voinierianum
TACAACTACCAACCTTCAAGTAGATGAAGCTTTCCTGGCCATGCCGAACTCACTGGGCTAATCCTCAGCCGCATCGTGGGCAACTATCAGAACATCACCTGGGGAGATGTCACGCCCTCGTAGCGCGCGCCAGCCACCGCCAGTTTTGTTCTTAATTGGCCGGCGTGACTAATGCCATAATGGGGCGGACATGACTGCACTCGATGAAGGTTGTCCCTTCAACCTACCACCAAATGGTAAACTATTTAACTAACATCATGTGTCGACCTTTCAAGCAATTAGCCGGTCGCACGATTAACAAAGTATCAACTATCCATTAGGAGCAAAGAGGGAGAAGAACTCAAAATCCTCCCCCGAAGATCAAACCCCGCATAGCAATCTGTGTCGCCACCGATCGTGAGGAAGAGAAGGATCCGTTGGTTGTGGATCTCTTAGAAAAAGTAACGTTGGATGAGTCGGAAAAGTTCACTTACATTAATTCTCTCCTAACCAATGAAGAAAGGGAACAGTTGGTACTCGTGCTATCAAATAATATAGATGGATTCACCTGGAGCCACTCATGTAAAACCCGAGAAAAATCGAATTTTTCTGGAAAAAAAGGCAAAACTGCACTTATCACATTACGTTGAAAACCTAGAATTTTCGATCTCGAATGACCTAAACTGATTCTCAATTATCGATTTGTCTTCGCGAAATCTAATTACCGAGACAAATTTCACAAATCGGTATAGCTTCTGATTTTACGTTAGCGATGGGGATGTCTGTCGACTTCGCTTACGCATTTTTACTTAAAATATCGAAAGTTAGGAAACAACTTAAGTTAAGTTCATATAAAATAATGTGGACTTGAACTGAGATGAAATAAATTGTTTCGGGGTAGAGACAGAACCGAGCAAGGTTGGACACGTGGCACGATGTGGGCCACTTACTTAACTTAAGGTTAAGTTAGAACAAAAATGGGGAATTGGGGCAAAAAGAGCCCATTTTCCATGGTTTGATTGAGAGAGTGAGAGAAGAGAAAAAGATGAGAGCTAAGAACTTCCTTCCAAGATCTACGAAGTTCCGTCGGTTAAAGTTCTTCGGGCTAAGAACGAAAGTTCATCGCATCGATGAAGGCCACGCGTGGGTACTGAAAACGCGGGGTTCGCTAAGGATCCATACGAGGAGTTCGGGAAATCAAAGGTTTCAAATTTAGGAAGTATCCACGAGGCTTCCTGTGGTCTCTTCCTATGCTCCCAAGAGGCAGAACCTCTTACTATTTATTCTTCCATTCCTTTGGGCCGAAATGGTCTGAATGCTCGAGTTCCCAATGGCGGTCTTTTAGCCCAGCTAGCCGAGCTCACCCAGCGAGGACACCTAGGGTCTCGAGGAAACAGCGAGCTTCCCGTCAGCGAGCAGGTGTCCGCCAAAGGAGGAGTCTCTGGCCCAGCGAGCCTCGGACGTAAAACGGGGATTCTTTCTAGCCGCCAAAGCAGGCTTTTGCAACCACTTCCTCCTAGCGGCAGCTACGCCAGCGAGCCCGTGACTACTGGAGGCCCGTGTTCGCGGTCCGTTTCGGGGTCAGGGGTCTCTCGTCCGACTATGATTTGTCAGGCTTGCTTCTCGGGCTATCAGATGACTTGTTTGAGAGTGTCACGCTGACTAAGAGTGATATGTTTAGATGTCAATACGTGTTCTAATATATCGGCTACGTAGATAAGTTTACATTGCAAGCAATGGCCGTCATATACGGCTGATTGCGGTGTCATCAGAAGAAACATAGAATGACATGATGTATATGGATATTGATATACGCCGCATTTATATATCGATACGAATTTAAATGGACGATGCAGAAGTCATATGCAGTAATGTGATTGGCCCATGACACCTAAGAAGTGTGGATCAGGTCGTCCATGCAGTATCTATTATACATGTGACATGATGTAACATGTAACGGGCGCATTGCATTGCATACGCACGGGACATCGTATCAATGAGTGTGAGTGCATGGTTGAAGAATCGACATCGCTTGCGTTTGATCGGGCGGACTCTAAGTAATGGGACGGCTTCAACATAGTCGCACGATTGAATAATGTGGTAAAGAAAATTTATGTTGGGTAATAGCAAGTAGGGATAGACACCTCCTCGAGTGAAAGACCCGTTAATTGTGGTTAGACATAATTCCAACGGTGAAAGGTCGTAAAATTGTCTAGGTGTGTGAAGTCTGTGGTATGACACCAAAAATTCGCTGCCCATAAAAATATACATGAGTGTTGAATATAAAAGATCATTGAGGTGTAATATCTAAAAAGCTTTTGGTTTAAAAACAAATGAAATTATTTTGTAAAATGATCATTGGATGTAATCCAGAAATGATGGATTTTATCACACATAGGCCTCGGCATTGTGTGATAGGAGTCGGTAAGGACGTATGATAGAGTCGGTAAGGACTCTGGCATAATACATGACGAAGTCTCATCTTCATTTCATGGCATGACATTTAGGATTCCACAAGAGGAAATTGCATGTTTTTACTGAATGAATGTGAATGTGTGAACATGACCATTGCATTATGTATTAGCGGTGAGTAGCCATCAGAGGAAATATTTTCATGTGGCATGACTCACTCTTTATGAGAAAACGTTTCAAGTTCAAGGTGTACACCGGTGGACGACGCCGTTTGCGTCGCACTGTAGCTAGCTGCCAACATGTGCCTTTGATAAATCTTTTTTTGTAAAATCAGGAACAATCTAGTTCCGGAAGATGTACAAGGGTAAGAGAGTTGTGATCGAACTCTTACAAACTATTTTAAATGTAATATTCACATATTTTAACTTAAATATGGATGAAACCCGATCCCTAAGAAACTTTAATTTATCGCGTAAAGACGAGTCACTTATCCATAGTATTTGATACCCCACTTAGTATCAAAGCTAGTGTTTCATTACCTAAGGTAGTATTCCACAGGTTAACGATTGATCAATGCGACTCCTGGGTTTTGGGGCGTCACAACTCATATATGGTTGGAATTAACCCGACGATGGCCTCTCACAAGCTGAATATTATCCCCACTGCCAAACCAATAAGGCAGAAAGTGAGGTGTTTTCACTTGGATCGCCATCAGATTATCAAGATGGAAGTAGACAACTTACTGAGAGCAGGTTTCATCAGAGAAGTAAAGTACCTCGAATGGCTAGCCAACATGGTGGTGGTTCCAAAGAAAGTGATAAGTGGCAAGTATGTGTAGATTACATTGCCCTTAACGAATCATGCCCAAAAGATAGCTTTCCCTTGCCGCTTATAGATCAAATCGTTGATGTCGCAATGAAAGCATGGAATATTATCGCTTTCGATCGCCTGATATCACCAGATTCCCATGCACCCGTCGACGCAAAGAAATGACCTTCATTACACCAATAATGTATTATACTACTACAATGTGATAGCTCGCTTGAAAAAATGTCGCACCAATAAAATGTTCGGTAACTAAAATTTTTCTACCGCTTATTAGCAAAACCATAAGTCTATATCGATTTATATGTTTGTAAATCCAAAAGCGCTCGATCACACAAAACATCTACAAGAAGCTTTGAGCTATCGCGAAAAGTACAACATGAAACTTCAACCCTTCAAATTTGGCGCTGAGTCGCCTCGAGTAGTTTTTGTAGTTTTATGGTGACCTAAAGAGGAATAGAGGCCAATCCCATTCAATTCAAAGCTATAATCAATTCTCAAGTTCCTACTTCCAAAAAAGGAGTACAACAACTGACTAGTCGGCTAGCAGCTCTTGGGTTGTTCATATCTTGTTTCACAGATCGACTAAAACCATTTTTTTATCACTATAAGGGGAGCCAAAAGTGCCAAATGGAATGAGGAATGTGACCAAGATTCCATGGCTATTAAACTATATCTTATTTGATCCCCTCCACTCGCTACCCTTAAACAAGGATACCTCTCTATCTATACCTACGGCTTCGTGTCTCAAGAAGTGCAAATTTTTGTTCAAAGAAGATGAAAACTGAAAACAAAGACCAATATTCTTCGTAAGAAAATCTCTTTCTGAAGCAGAAACTAGGTATACATGTCTCAAACAAGCTAAGACTAGCCCTTCATGTAAGTGCGCCCAAGAAGGTTGCCCCACTTATCAGTCAGAGCAATCCAATCTCCCCTTTGCTAAGCACAACACAAGTACGACTTATCTGCAGGATGGTCTAGCCATACTGGTTTGGCTTAATCGCATTTAATATAAACCCGCTCGCATTAAAGGGTGGAAGTTGCTAACACTTTAGTAGAAACTCGCGGATGTGGACCCTATTAACGCCGGATGGTGGATCCTTAATGTAGACGACGATCTCGCCGACAGAACTGGGAGTCTGGCCAGAACTTAAAGCCCCAACTGGGGAAAGGATAGAACAGGCCATACGACTAGACTTCCCCGCGTCTAATAATGAAACTGAATACAAAGCAATCCTAGCGGGAATCAACCTTGCGACGTCTGTATCTTTGGAAAAAATCATCGTACGAAGTGACTCTCAACTAGTGGTTGGGCACGTGAATAGAGAGTACGAAACACGAGACCAGCGCATGATCAAGTATGTATGTCTGGTTAAGCTACGACTAGAGAGTTTTGCGACTTGGAAGCTTGAACATATCCCGAGAGGTTCGAATGAAAGGGCAAATGCTTTGGCAATAGTGGTCGCGTCCCTTTTAATAAAGGAAACGGTATTCCTCCTTGTCTACTACCAATCGACATCGTCAACTGCTACCAACCAGGTGAACGAAATAGATAAAGCGTGCTCTTCTTGGATCACTCCAATAGTACATTATTTGAGCTCGAGAGAACTACCCAATAATAGGATTGCAGCCCATAAGATCCAAGTCCAGGCGACTAGATTTTCCCCCGCCATGAACAAGCAAACTATATAAACGCCGGGTGGGCCATCTTAAGTGTCTCATCACTGCCAGCGGCGAGATATACTAGTAGAACCTGCGGAAGGAATATGCAACCATCCGGCGACAAACTTCGCTCATAGCCCATACAAAGGTTATCGTCAGCCTATGAGAGAGCATGTACCGCCACGTAGCGCAACCACGCTAACTACTACCATCTCAAGGGTGCTTCATTAAAAATTCAACCACATCGCGAAGCCCTCAGCCCTTTCGCTTCAATCCGGGTATGATTTAGTTGGACTGCTACCTACTGTCCTAGCTCAGAAGAAGTTATTATTAGTAGCCATTGACTATTTCAACAAATGAATAAAAGCAAAAGCTTTCGTCTCCATCAAAGATAATGATGTTGTCCAATTTGTGTGGAAGAGTATTGTCACACCCCTACCCCCGCCTGGGCGAAGAGAGGGGGCGCGACACGGGATTGAGACTCCTTAATATGCTTTCATGACCTTAGTAATCAGTTATAATTACTTATGCTTTCTTATTGTTCACTATTCATATTTTTATCATATAAATGTTTGTCTGTATAGATCAATAACAATGAATGATAGGGACACAATATAAGAGGTACCCGAAGGTACAGTACAGTACTGAACAGAGACGTGTCTGCCTACGTAACAGAAGTGTCGTAGCATTAGCAGGAGTGCCGAAACATTGAATAGAGACGTGCTTGTCCATGTAATAGAAGTGTCATAGCACTAGTAGGAGTGCCGAAGCACTAAACAGAGATGTGCCTGCCCACGTAACAGAAGTACTGTAGCACTAGCAGGAGTACCGAAGCATTGAACAGAGACGTGCATGCCCACATAACAAAAGTGTTGTAGCACTAGTAGGAGTGTCGTAACATTAATCAGATGTGCATATTCATTCACTATTAGGTCTTAGGCAGACATACATTTATATATATTACTGAGTTTGTTATATTATTCTTAATCACACTAGCAAATAAGGGGCAAGAAACCATGTTTGCCCAACGACAGGATTGCATCGCTGAGGTGGTGAGGTACAGAGCATTTTTCATATCACTTTTATACATGTACTGACCCTTTCATTCGGAATTAACTAAATAACAAAACAAACTAGGGCAGGTGACCCAGATCAAACCTTTAAACAACTTCGAGCATCGATACTAACACCCTTGGGACTAAAACATCATTGAGTACACCGGCATTCACATCCTCTGTAATTAAAACAACTCGAGTATCTGCATTCAACATCCTTCGACTAAAAACAACTCTGCACCCAGATCAACTTTCGCATCGGACTAACCTTCAAGACGGACCTCATCATCCTTTTGACTGTAAACAACTGGCACGCACTCACCCCAGATCGATACTCACCCGATTTTGCGGTGTTCTCCTTTCAATTTGAAATTTCCAACCAAAACCAAACCAACCACAAACTGGAATTAAACCAACAAAAATCACTTTTATACTAAGATAGGGTTCTTCTAACCCAAACATGGACAAAGAGAGAGTGAGGAGGGTTTCCTAACCAACAAATCCATACACAAACCTAAACAAGTTTCCATACAAGTAATCCATACCAAAGTTCCATACCTTGATTTCTTGAAGCTTAAACATTTTCTTCTTCCTTCCTTCTTACTTGAACAAGGAGAACCCAAGACACTCTGAGAGAAAGCAACTCTATTTGGTTAAGGTATGTCCTAAACCCGAGGGTCCCATCGACAACTCACAACGCGTGAATACCCAGTATGGGTACGCACATCTCGATACCACCGTATTTCATGCTCCATTCACCAGATCCATTCATGCATATATATTTTTAGAAAATATACAAATTTATCAAACAAGCTCATAAGAGTTCGAAAGGCAACTCATATCAACCACATATATAAAACTGAAGTTTTTGGCAATGTCTCAATGTTAATTTGTCTCTTCACCTCAATTCTCCAATGAGGGCCAATCTACATATCTGATCAAATATCCTAATGATAATAATATACATAATGTTATATATGATACCTATTAAGAGTTACTCACTGAATACATAATATCCACAACAACATGCATCATTTATAACAATGGATGCACTAAACAATCCATGTTATATAAACAGATGAGATCTTCTCATGTCCATGTCCAATCCCACTATCCCCCATTAATGCGATGCAAAGGAGAAAACTCTGCGGTCGCAAGGCTTCATCCAATGACCTTTTTTCCAAAACAAAATCTTTTGTTTTATAAAACAAAACCCGTTGGATATACCTTGTAACGCCCTAAAAATACCCTAATAGTTTTATAACATTTTTAGATTATAAAATAAGTTAAAATGTATTTGTCCGGAATTTATATTGTGAAAGAACAAAAAAAAAATGATAAAACTCGGAAATTATACAAGAATTAAGGTTAAATTGGTAAAATGTCAAAAAGAGGACCCAAGGATCATAAATGAGTAAGTGTATATGCCAAAATGGAAAATTTGATGAAATGAAGTGTAAATGAAAGACAAAAGAAGGACCAAAATGCAAAAAAATGGAAAAATGAGCAAAAATGTGAAAACCAAATATGGCATTATGAAGGATGTGGATTAAGACCAAATTTTGGTCTTAGAATGAGAGGGTTTTCATTTGGGTAAAAGAGAAGAGAAGGACACGGTTTAGAGAGGGAGCCAAGTCAGCATCTCTTCTCTATCTCGGGTTCTATTCGATCAAGCAAAAAGTGAAGCCGAGTCAAGCTAGTGGAAGAAATCAGAGATTTCATGTACGAACTAACCCTAACTTCCCCTAAATGTTGTGTCTGGGGCTTGATGAAACCCCAACCCGAATAGAAGTGTTTTAAATTGTCAGAGATAAAGCTCTCTGAGGTTGTTTTGAGTTAAGCTCAAAGCCAAGTTAGGATTGGCTTCTGCTTAATTCAGATAGTTAAAATGTTAGGCTTAGGAGAGATGTCGTTAAAATTTTCCAAAACCATGTTTTTGAGCCAATTTCATCACTCATCCAAATTCGAGTGATTCAAAATTAAGCAAACTAGACTTCTATATAACAAATGTCTTAAATAAGTGTATCCAAATTTTCACCCCATTTGACCTCTAAATTACAAAGGAGGCTTTGTTTTCGTGCAAATTCTCCTAGTTTAGCTTCAAGTACGCTTGGTGTTTTGGAACGGTTTCGTATTTTGTCCATAAGTCGAAGCCACTCATCAAAATATGATTCAATTTCGGGTAAACTAGATTTTAGGATAACAAATCTTCTTGAAATAAGTGTATTCAAATTTGAACCCCATTAGACCCGGAAGTCGTCAAAGTGAAGCTACATTTTTCGAACAAATTATGGTTTTGTTTTGAAAATAGAGTAGTCTTGGTTGATTTGAACATATCTTGAGTTTCTGTGCTCCGAATTGGATGATTCTAATTTTTGAATAAAATAGATTTATAAGGGAACAATGGATTTGAAGGAAGTTGGGTAAAATATGACTTATTTGTTCCCAGGAAATTTTACTTGAAGGAAGTTGGGTAGAAAACAACCCTAACTAGAAACCTAAATAAGCCAACTAAAATTGTTCTCTAATTATGATGGATTAGGGGTTGGTGAGAAACGACCTAGAGCAGGATTCTAAGGATAGGAATCAAGGAGCCAGGCAGCAGCACCAGGTTTGTTCTCCATACCTCTCTTCTTATTTCAAGTTTTGTGATTGTTGGTTGAAATGATTTTCAAGAAAGCGCATATCTGGTGTTTTGCTTAATTTGAGAAAATTGATTTCAAATGCATTGCCATAAAAATTGCATAAGCATCAAAATGTATTATTTTGGTATAAATGTATATACAATGTTGTAAATTACTATGACTGAGTTTTAATGTCCTTAATAGAATGTTATCTAAAGTCATGTCCCGGAGTTAAGGATAGATTGATATACGATAAGGGTGACCCAGTAATCTTGTGAATGAAATGAAATATAATGGCATCTGGAATCCGTTGCGGCGAGACGATGCTCATTAGTGTACACAAAATGAATTTGTAAATAACCAGTCAGCAGCCCAACAGGATCGTACTATGTTATAAAATGTTTTTATATCGGCCTGTAACTCAGCGGGACCATGTCAATGATTTCGTTATCCTATGCACCGAAAGAAATGGTTAAATTCGTTTAAAGGCAAAATTATAAGTAAATGTGTGAAATGCATGATTTGAGTTTCAAATGAAATATTGCATATGAAATTGTATATACTTTAGTGATCCGATAGTTTGCAAATGAAAGTATGTGAAATAAGCTCACACATATATAAATATATATTGCATGGACTAGTGAGTATGTCAAAACATTGTTTAGGAAAAGTTGCATATTTGTGTTTAATCGAAATGAAGAGAAAATTACGCCAAACGCTTCATGAAAATGCTTAGTACGTTGGTTTTATCATCACGCATGTATCCAGTGACTAGGTACAAGAACAAAGACTGCAGAATTTAGAGTAATCGTCGAATCGTGCAGAGTATAAGTAAACGCTCCGTCTCATGCATACATTTCATCCCATGACATTATTTGATCCTTTTTGTAATGGGACAAAAAATGTATAAGTTTTAATGGGAAGAATATATTTGATTTATTTGTGGAGATGAACTCTGATAATGTTTTGTAAATGATAGTGTTGAAAGGACATACATGTCATATTGAATGAAAGTGTTAATTGACAAAACGGTAGACCCTCTTTAATCGAAAAGATTATGTGACATTTATTTCTACAGTATTCGAAAATGTATATATGGTAAAAATTGGTCGCGTCCTCGGTCCAGGTTCGGCCTCGGTAGAATTAGTCTGGGGCGCGATATACCTCAAATGTCCATTTGATTTAATCAAATCCGTGTGTTCCTTTGTTTGTAGGCCATGAATTTTCGGGTTCCTCAAATGGGCATCTGCGCCTTCACATTTTTTATGGGCTTTCAAGCGAAGCGTAGATCATGTATAGCACTTAACCTACCAAGTCTTTCACCTTAGGGGGGATCTATCCCTACTTGTTGTGCCAAAAACACATGTATATATATATATATATATATATATATATATATATATATATATATATATATATATATATATATATATATATATATATATATATATATATATATTTTATTTTATACCATGAAACCGTGAGACTTTGTTGGACGTAGTCCAAGGTACCAAGCTCTTCACCCATTCACCTAGAATGATGAATAGTTATAACCATGCACAAACACCTAGCTTAATGCGATGCCCCCGTGCATATACAATGTAAAATGTCACTGCATGTTATCTTATGTTACATGTATAATAAACACTACATGAATTAATTTATAAACTGTACTTTATGCCAAGTACCATGGATAATTATATCGAAAGCATATAATTTATATTCATTCATGGATATAATATATATAACATAATATCAACATATTTACAACACATTCTGCATGTTATAAAATTTCCAGCAATAACACACAAAAATAGTCCACACAAACTAGCCATTCCTGACCATAAATCCGGTCATACTAGGCCTTAGAAATAATCTAGACTCAGTCCATAAAGTTTAGCTTTTGTTTTATTTTTTTATTTTTTTATTTTTTTATTATTTTATTATTTTATTTTGTTATTTTTACAACTTTCAAGATTGTAAAGTGCGAGTTATAAGATTCAACCATGAAGCAGATCCTCGAGCAAATCGAAAACGGTCCTAACGTCGCGGCTTCAGTCCTATGGTTGGAATTTGCGCCACCTGGCCATTTACGACCCTTAGATTAAGAGAAACCAATGTAAGAGAAAACCCTACCTCTTTTTTTTTTTTGGCACATACTCGTAGCTCTCGTCGAATATACCAACTTTAATTCTCGGCCTATCGACTTCGTGGTAAGACACGAAAACCAAAGATTGCACGGTAGGCTCTCCTTTTCCCTTCTATTTTTATCCTTTCCCGCTGCAGTTTTATTTTCTTTCTTTTGTTTTCCTCTCCTTTCTTTTCCTTTTCTTTCTTTTCTCTTTCTTTTCCTTTTCTCCTCCACTGAATTGTTTCTTAGTTTGATCCAAAGAGAAGAAACTTTCTCTCACTTTCCTATTCCTCTCACACATGACACGTGTCTTCATAAGATTCAATTGTCATGTGCCCTGTATCACATGGACACATGCACTAGGTGGCAAATGCCACACCACATGATTCTCATGACATGTGCACTCCTCTAAGCTTTCCATGTGGCATCCACATGGTCATGCCATGTGGCACCACTTCATGTCATTAATTTTAGTGCCTCGAAATCACAAAAATTCGACCGTCTCGGAATCAGTGAAGTCGACTAAGTAGCTAGATTTCGAGATGATTCGACGGTGAAGTCAGTTCGTCATCAGATCTAGAAAATTTCCAAGTTTTTCAACCTATGCTTTAGCGACAAATTACGGATTTTGTCATTTTTTTGGAAAATGCATTTTCAGTTTCTGAGTTCTCCTCCAAACCATAAGCCCTAACCTCCTCTAAGCCAAATGAGAAATGTTCTCTACTATAAGGCCATGTTTGGCTTTAAGGCATTTGGCCTCCATTTTTTCCTTTTGCTTATTAGTCCTTCCCCTTCATTCTATTTGAAAACCAACTTGTCATATTTCCACTTTAACATATAATATTTTCAATTTATGTCACTTGGATCCTTAATTGGCAAATTACCAATTTACCCTTAGTACTCAAATTTTCGAAAAATGCAAATTTTTCTTATATTATACCCTAAACATATAATAATTTACTAGGATGTAATTTGGGGTGTTACAAGTATAGTCTGCCGATTCAAAATACCTCAATCGATTGTAACCGACAATGGGCCACAGTTTGATAGCAGAGTATACAAAAAATTTTGCCAGGAGTTGAAAATCAAAAACTTGTACTCAACCCCACAGTACCAGCAGAGCAATGACTAGGCGAAAGCATATAACAAAACTCTCTTGATAGCTTTGAAAAATCGTTTACGCTCAGCTTAAGGAAAATGGGTAGACGAACTATCAAGAGTTCTTTGGGCCTATAGAACAACCAATCGGAAGCCACTGGAAGCCATAATTCCTACGGAAATTGGGCTGCCTACACTTCGAACTGAAATCCTTGAAAAAGCTAATACTGAAGCCATTGCTAAAGACTTGGATATGACAGACGAACTTCGTGAAGCTATGACTATACGTATAGCATCGTACCAACAAAAAATGACAAACATATATAATAAGCATGTAAAACAACGTGCATTCCGAGCCAGAGACCTAGTCTTGAGAAGGGTCTTTGAAAACACGATTGACCTAGCAGCTGCCAAATTCCAACGGAATTGGGAAGGGCCATACACGATAGTAAGAGTGGGGGCAGTCGGATCGTAGACATTAAATAAACTAGATTGGATGTTCGTGCCTAGGATGTGGAATGTTATGCATCTTAAGAGGTATTATCAATAAAATTTCCTTTAAAGTATTTACTTTCAATTCTTGGAATAGCCTGCTGGCACATTTCAAAGTCCAAAAGTGGCTCCTAGCTTGCTGGCACATTTCAAAGACCAGAAGTGGCTCCTAGCCTACTAACACATTTCAAAGACCAGATGTGGCTCATAGCATGCTGGCACATTTCAAAGTCCATAAGTGGCTCCGAGCCTGCTGGCACATTTCAAAGTCCAGAAGTGGCTCCTAGCCTACTGGCACATTCAAAGTTCAAAAGTGGCTCTTAGCTTGTTGGCTAAAGCCAAAACCTAGAAATTATGCTTTACCTACTAGCCCGTGTGTAACCCATATTAGCCACTAGTTTTCAAAAACTTATGATAATGATATACCAGGGGCAACTGTCCTAGTCAAGACTCATAGCAGAAAGATGTAAAAGAAAAGATATCAATTGCATAAGTAAATCAAATATCAAATTTAAGTGAAATTCCAAAATATGCTAATGGCTTCAGTGGTTTCATAACATTATATATGTGTCTTGGTGGCCGTGTAAGGCCCCTTATAGAAATTTGAAAAAAAATAATAATAAAACTGGCGATTTGCTCACGATCCCAATGAGCACTCTTCTCGAGTTCCTCATCACTTAGCTCACGATCCACCTTAGCTCGCATGGCCTTAGTAGGCATTTGCGGGATTTGAGACACTTAGGGTTCACGAAGAACTCCGAAGGAAAAGGGTCAGAGGAATCGGGCATGTCGTATGGAACTTCCGGTTGATTACCACATATGTTGTGTTTGAACGCTGTATCTAACCATAAGCGAATCCAACTCCAGGCCTTTTGATAGTCCTCACTCCATGGGCACTTGTCCTTGCCCTTTGAGACTAAAGGGAAGACACTTCATCTTTTACCACTTCGATCTCCAGTAGAAGTTTGTTCAACCTCCAAGTGAGCGGCCTCAGCCTCAACCTTGCTCTTGGCCTCTTCCGCAACCGCCAGGGCGTCTTGGACCCTAGCCAGCTCGTTCTCCGCCCACGCCTTCGCATCACCCGCCACGGCCATTTGCCGACGGAGGACACAGGCTTCTACCTTGGCTTCATCCTCTCATTCTCCGGTGTAATCCTCTACATACCCTCCTTGGCACTTTCGTTCCCGGTCTTGGAGCCTAGCGCCCGGCCTTGCCTGGAGTCATCTTCACAAGGCATGGTGCTTAGAAGCAATGGACTAGGTATAACGTCGCAGCTTCTCGGCGTTGTCCAGTCGAAGATGAAGCTCCCTATGTTGGCACGCCATATTCTGGATAGTAGTGACAACCTATGGAAGAGAAGGTGTTAGAAGAAAATCACAACATGAGACTCATGTTCAAACGTTAGAAGTCTGACCATACTAGCTCAGTCATTTTATTAAAATCATGGTTGCGAATATACATTCCATCCTCGACCACATCTTTGGCGGTAGATTTTTTATCCATAGGCGCGAGGGGTAAATACTCTTGAGAAGAGCCACCACCGGTATTCGAGGTTGGTGGGGTGATTCGATGCATATGACGACGAGCGTCCCTCTTGTGAAAGGGTTCTAGTTGTCAATAATTGACCCAAAGCGGTTTAGACGAGAACAAACGCGTCCGCCGAAGGATGATCCCACATCATCGATTTAACCGGCGAGTTCAGAACTAAGCATTAGGACCCCTTTATGCGTGCTCCCACGGCAGGCGGCGGGTACAGGATCGGACTCGGGGGCCTTGACCATAAATCCATTTATCTTATAAACACATTTCATACTCATTTTGATAGGATATTTAATACCCATTTAATCATATTTATATATGTGAATATGAGTATCACTGCTATTCACATTCATTAATAGAAAAATATGCATTATATCTTGCTGAAGGGGCCCACAACTATACTTTAGTACAATATTTATATAGAACGACATTTCCATGCCCTTTCCAAATCATTTACAAAATATTTGTCAGAGTTTGTCTCTTCTCTTTGAAAATCCACAATGTAAAGTACATTCCATGATAAAAAAAAATAAAAAATAAAATCTTCTTATGAAGATCTTTACATCTTTTGATTTCAATACAAAGTAGTCATGTGATATCATAGAATGAAGTGTATGCATGAGACGGAGCATTTACTTATACCCATACGCGATTTGGCGATGATTTTGGATCTCTGTCTTGATTTGTCACCATCTTACTCAATGCGCATGTGGGAAACTGACGCGTTAAGCATTTTCATGCTTAGTGGTTCTTTTCATTTCTATTCTCATTTCAAACAATTATACCACATCTATATACACAACAATTAACTTTTGCTATATGCATCATCTCAAAAACATTAAATATATTTTTCCAAACAACATTTCAACATACTACTCATGTGATCCATGCAATATTTATAAATATACCATTTTATAGTAGTTTAACATACTTTCATTTTGTCTCAATATAAATCTGATAATTCTCACCTTTCATGCTCCCTGTGTTTTATTATTCTTGTCATAACTCAATTCACACAATCCACACAATTATTAATCTATTTTATATAAACGAATCTAGCGAGCTTTCGGTGTGTTAGGATAGGTGAATCATCAACCACGATCGCTAGGAACATGAACGGTATAAAACATTTAATAACTCAATATTGTCCCGTTGGGTTACGAACTGGTTATTTTACATTTTGCATTTTTGTGTACACTCGTGCTATCGTTGGGCTACGGATCAGTGTGCCACTATAAATCATTTCGTTCGCAGTACTGCTACATTGGCCCTTATTGGTATACTAATTTATCTCTAACTCAAAAATGACAGTTAACATTCTCTTAAGGGCATTAATCATTAGTCATTTACAATACCATTTTCACATTTCCATAATACAATTAACATTCTAGACGGATTCGCTTATACATATGTGAATCCCGTCATGTTTGCCACTACATAGTTCATTTATAAATCAATTAAACAACACTCAAACAAATTCATTTATAATTCAAATAGAAGCACATATGCAGATATTTGTCAAACATTCAGATTTAACTGGTTCAAACCAAAAACACAGATTTCATAACAAACATTCCGGATTTGTTTGACAAATAAACACAAAACTTGAAACAAGAATAGAAGTATGGAGAACAAACCAAAAAGATTGTCGATTCTAGTCTCCTATCCTTGGAATCCTGATCTTAGGTCAGGTTTTATCATCATCAGCCCTAATCCCATCGCCATCACGTCTGATGGAAACGAACAAAGAAAATCGGTCATGCATGCTAGTGTTTTTTTTGTTAGGGTTGATTTCTACAAATACACCTTCACTTTTAAAATTTTAAAGGAACAAATAAAGTCATATTTGCCAACTTCCTTCAAAGTCCATTGTTCCTCTATAAATCTAATTTATCAAAAGTGGAATCATCGGTCGAGCAGAAACTCAGATATGTTATAAACTTAGGAACTACTCTATTTTCAAAACTGCTTGAGAATTTGCCCGAAAGCGACGTTCCTCTAATGAATTTTAGGTCAATGGGATCTAAATTTGAATACACTTATTCAAGTAAATTTGTTCTCCTAGAAGTCTAGTTTACCCAGAAATTTGAATCACTCAATTTGGATGAGTAATTGCCAAGTTATAGCCAAAACAAAAACATGGGTTTTGGAAAAATTTGACAACATCTCTCCTAAAACCCCTACATTTCCGTTATACAAAAATTCCTCAAAACCAATCTTAATCAAAGCAAAAAGGCTTCTTGAACTCTAACTCAAACATATATATACAAAAGTACGATTTTACTAAACCCAAACACAATCAAAGAGGGAGTTAGGAGGGTTCCTAACAAGCAAATAAGCGAATCCATACCCAAAGATGGCTTAATCTTTTAGACAAGTATCTATACCTTAATCTTTTTGAGCGCTCCTTTAGCTTTCCTTCTTCCTTCCTCTTTAAGAACAAGTAGAGTCCAAAGATGGCTTCTCCCTCTCTCTCAACTGTAGCCCTAACTCCCCTTTTGCTCAAATGAGAAATGATCTCCTTTCACTAGACCAAATTTGATCTTATTCTCATCTTGTATAAGGTCTTGTTTGGCCTTCCTCTTTTTGGCTTTTTTTTTTTTTCATTTTTTGCATTAAAGCCCTTCATTTCTATTTCATTTGCATAACAACTTATCACATTTCTACTTTGACATATACTCTTCTTCATTTATGACCTTTGGGTCTTCATTTTGACATTTTACAAATTTAACCTTGACTCTTGTATTAATTCCGGTTTTATTTTTATTTTATTATGTCACTTAAAACCAATAAAATAACAAATAAATAAAATAAAAATTTATAATAGCATATAATACTATAAGGTAAAATAATAAGACAAGAAGGTTATTTTTTTTTTGATGTTACACCCTTGGCCTGTGGGGGTCGCCAATTGTGAGGTTGAATTGTCTAGCTAAGAGCAGCGGACCAGCAGCTGTCTCTACAGAGGAAGCCTCGCACGTAATGTCACGCCCCCATTCGATCCGGCCGATTGGCGGATGCGAGCAGGAATCGGTGCGAGACTGCTTATCTGGGGCTCATTGATCTGTTCCAGGCTTTGAACTTGTACCTATGGTTATCTGAGCAATTTACGTAATAACAAAAATCATTTTCATTTACAAAAGAACTACCACAGTGGTGTCCATCTCTATACACATATCACGAGTCTCATTTACTTATACATGTACATTTTTTCCTCTATTACAAAACATCGGAGATCGCGGAGCGGTGCGGCGGTGGCTTTATCTCTGGTTTGGTTGCTCTGTGATGTGGGATGTCTGTCCTCTATCCTTGTTTTCTATACGTACCTACGGATTGAACACCCGTGCTAAGCTTTAAACTAGTGGGAACATAAGCATGAATGACCACGATGGTAGTAGTCGCAAACTTATACATATGCATAATCATATACATATATATTCATATAACTTTTGGATTCTTATCATCTTTACATTCCTAATGCATATCAATCTTTTCTGTTACATGTTTTCTGTCTTTGACATATCTCCTATCTATACTTTTACTTGTATTCACGTAACATTAAATATTTACTTATCTATCGTTCTTAGCACTTATGTATTCTATCATGTATTCATAGCATGTTCCCTCTATTCATTTAGATATGTCTATCATATATTCATATCACATAACCTATCTTTATTGCATATGTATTCTTATACATATATTAATTTCATGCTTATATACTATATCATTTGATATGTTCTATTTTCATGTACTGTTATCATATACTGTTATCATGTACTGTCATCATGTACTGTTTTCACATATTGTTATCATGTACTGTCATATATTGTATTCATGTTATACTTTTCATATTACTTTCTCTTTCATATTAGCTTTTCAGATCATTTTGCATTCTTATACATTTTCATATATCACGTCAGATCATATAATCTAAGTATTCTGAGAACTTATCATCCACATGCTTGATATTATACTTACTCATATCGTATCATATCTTTCCACATGTCATATTCAAATCATTTATTTTATGTTTCATGCTGTAAATACCAAAGAAGTGGATATAAGACTTATAAGGGCCGAAGGCGGCTTGTACTCGTATGTGCGAAACAATGGTCTTATGGGGCAGAAGATACGCCTCCTTGTTCGAGAATAGTGGTCTTATTAGAGACTGAGAGAGCATTTGTTATCATTATGCGAAACAATGATCATCATAAAGCGCGAATGCGCAGTGAGTGACCCTTGCGGGGCCACATGATCCCAAACGGGGATCTATGTCATCGACCGGCAGGCCTCGATATCGAGCAGAACACATTATGCTGTGATTTATTTTCCCTCTTGGCATGCGATCATCCCTCTACTTGGTCAAACACAGGCAATCAGTTTTATTACATTTTCTGTACATATCTCATAAGCATGAATAACTATTGTTATCATGATTGCTTATGCAATATATACTATCATTACTTTAAATTTGTATTCGTTCTCATATCGCCCAGCTTCATATTCACGGTTCTCATATTTCTCTATAATATATATTCACATATTTTTATAAATGCATGCATTTACTCATTCTTATATCCGCCTGTGCTTATCACATTCATGTATATACTCATTCTTGAAGTAACATCTTATATCTCTTGTTAACTTATATCTTCATGTACTTTATTATACTATCGTATCTTATGACATATACATACATTTCTATACTTGTACGTTTTACTTGTGCTTTGTCGGTATTCTATCTCCATAAGTGCGAGAACATAGACTTCTTCTTTAATACCCTTCGGTACCTTCATGTCGAGCTATTTATCTTTATCATTTCTTATTCAGATACATGTCTGTGTAACATTAAGCTTGCTTGGATAGGAGATAAAGAGATGAATGAGACTCGATTGATATATACCCAGAAGATCTGATGCGGTACGAGCTTGAGATGTGCACGCCCCGCGTGATAGAAGTGTGAAACACTAGCGAAGTCTTTGAAACGCTGAGGTCATGTATACGTGCCAAAGCAAGCGATCCTTAATGCGTGCTGTAGAGCGTGATAGAAGCGGCAGAGTAGCCCAGCGAGTGCGAAGCAACGATCATATATGTCTTATCATTCAATATCCGGTCTTAGGCAGTCATACAATTATACGTGTTCTTTGAGCTTATCATTTTATTCCTTTCTTCTATATTCTTTTACATATCAAATCTACTTATATTACTATTTCTTGTTCATATCTATCTCGCTCTTACCATGTATCCCCGATTATCTTTAACTTGGCGATTAGTACACTTGGTAAAACAATTCAATTTCAGTAAACTAGGTCTAACACCTCGGTCACGGCCCTCTACTAGCCCACCTCCTCAGGCATATGGATGGATTCTTGACTCAATGTTTCCATAGAGTTCAAGAACACCAGACGGAGTTCGGACGGAAGGAGTTATGACCTTAGAAGTTGGAGGTCGTAAGTAGTCAAATCTGGCTTGGACGAGAGCTGACCTGACCTGGGCAGGCTCGGTCCTAACCCTCGGTCTGACATCTAATATCCTCCTCAGGCATATAAATATATTCTTGACTCAATGGGTTTTCCATAGAATCCGAGAACACCCAAATCGGAGTTCGGACGAAAGAGTTATGACCTTCCAAAGTTGGAGGTCATACGTAGTCAAATCTTGAACTGGCCGAGCTGACCTGACCTTGACGAGCTCAATCTATCACCTCGGTCTGACATCTAATATCCTCCTCAGGAATATCAATGTATTCTTGACTCAATGGGCTTTCCATAGAGTCCAAGAACACTCAAATCGGAGTTCGGATGAAGGAGTTATGACCTTCCAAAGTTGGAGGTCATACGTAGTCAAATCCTGAACTGGCCGAGCTGACCTGACCTTGACGAGCTCTATCTATCACCTCGGTCTGACATCTAATATCCTCCTCAGGAATATCAATGTATTCTTGACTCAATGACACCATAGGAGTCCCGAGAACCTCGAATCGGAGTTCGGACCCGAAGGAGTTATGACGCCAGGGATTGGAGGTCATACGTAGTCAAATCCTGAATTGGCTGAGCTGACCTGACCTTGAGGAGCTCGATCTATCACCTCGGTCTGACATCTAATATCCTTCTCAGGCATATGAATGTATTCTTGACTCAATGGGATTTCCATAGAGTCCAAGAACACCCGAATCGGAGTTCGGACGAAGGAGTTATGACCTTCCGAAGTTGGAGGTCATACGTAGTCAAATCCTGAACTGGCCGAGCTGACCTGACCTAGACGAGCTCGATCTATCACCTCGGTCTAACATCTAATATCCTCCTCAGGCATATGAATGTATTCTTGACTCAATGGGCTTCCAGCCAGAGTGCAAACAGCCCAAATCGGAGTTCGAGGATGAAGGAGTTATGACGCCCCAGGAAGTTGGAGGTCATACGTAGTGAAAATCCTGGTAGCCGGCTGACCTGACCTTGACGAGCTCTATCTATCACCTCGGTCTGACATCTAATATCCTTCTCAGGAATATCAATGTATTCTTGACTCAATGGGTTTCCATGGGAGGTCAGAACACTTCGAATCGGAGTTCGGACCCGAAGGAGTTATGACCTTAGAAGTTAGAGGTCATGCGTAGTCAAATCGACAGGTGACTGAACGATGAAATTTGAGCTCACAGGGACGGCTGAGCTCTTCGAGGACAGGCGAGCTCTTCGGGACGAATGCTGCTGACCTCTACAAGATGGTCTGCTGACCTGCTGCTGCATGAGGTCTGCTGACCTGCAACACATCAAGTCTCTTCGACCTGTTTGGACGACCTCTATGGCTGACCTCTCACCCATTGGACTATTCAGAGTAAAAAGACCATAACTTAGTCTATCGGGGTCCGAATTGAGAAATTCAAAAGCCTAACATCAAATTCATTGATGTGGCTACAATTTACCAGAAGGACTTACTGCCAAATTATCTTTATTTCTGACCCAAAAACCCGTTCTAAGGTCCGGCTGGTCAAGCCGGCTGGATAGGGCCGGCCCGACCAGATCTAGTGAAGTGACCTCGGTCAAAGGACCTGTGGTCTCTGGAGAGGTCCAAATCGAGAAATTCAAAAGGCTAACATCAAGTTCATTGATGTGGCTACAATTTCCCATAAGGACTTACTTCCAAATTCTCTTTATTTCTGACCCAAAAAGAAGTTCTAAGGTCCGGCTAATACGTAGGGTCAAAACACAGAAATTTACTTGGTTCTAATTGCACCAGCCCTCTCCCAAAACACAACTATAGGATCCTTAGAGCTTTTCTTAACTCAACCCTACACGAAATGAGTTTAGGAGTTCCCAAACCCAAACCGTACACAAGATAGAGGGTTCTAAACCAGGTATCTAAAGCTTGTCCTGGGCCAAAACTAGACTTCCATACTCCCATAGTTTCCATACAAAACTATACTCATATTCCATACCAATACTCATAGTTCCATACAACCCAAGACATGTATCTATACTTTTCTACACAAAATCATAGTTCCATACCTATGATCTTTTCTTTTCTTTTCCTTCTTTCTTCTTTTCTTTTCTCTTCTTCTTCTTCTTCTTCTTCTTCTTCTTCCTTTCTCTTCTCTTCTCTCTTACCCGTTTTTGCTCTCTCTCTCTTTCTCCCAAGACCAAAATGAGATATTTATTTTTGTCTTATAAGCATTTGATCTTATCACTTTATTTCACTCCAGGAGGAAACTTCCTCCCTCTTTCATGAAGCCCTTGTCTCTTCCATAATTTTCTTTCTTATTTTATTCTAATATCTTTCTTTTATTACCCTTTGGTCCTCACTTTCAGTTTTTATTCTCTATTCAATTTATCAAAATCCTACTTTGGCATATGAACTTATCATATTATGACCCTTGGGTCATGAATTGGTAATTTATTAATTTACCCTTAAGCATTGTATTAATTTGAGTTCTTACAAACACATTTTATTTTATCTTTATTTTATTCCGGATAAATATACTTTTACTTTTATGATACCCTAAACATGTTCAAAAACTGTTAGGGTATATTTTGGGGTGTTACACGTAATGTGATCAGAGTTAAAAGGATCCTTGGTCGGAATCCCGTCCTTTAAGGATGCGCAAGCCTCCTTAAAGGCATCCTGGGCGGTGCCCTCTAAAGTCGGAAGGGCATTAGAGGCTCGTTATGGGGAGTCTGAAATAACTACAGTCGGGCTCTTCTAAACCTCTTCATTTAAACCCAACTGTTTCGGACGCCTGCCGTCTAGTACTTTAGAGTTGGGGCTAGCCTCCCTTTGAGCACTTGCAGCTTGCTTGTGCATCCGCGTGACAAATCCAACAGCGAGACTAGACATGTCGTCCTCGCTCTCCTAAATCGGCTCACTTGTAATTTAGGGAACAGGACGGGCCCCCTAAGCCTCTTTTGAAGGAGGAACTGGATTCGCCCAGTCCATAAAACCTTATAATCACGCATCAGCAGTCTTCATTTGTCCAACCTTCTTCCCCTCATTTCCCTTCTTCTTCGCCGCCTGGGGGGCAGGTTTTGGATCTTGTACAACCAAAGGTGATTGATCATGCCGGACAAAGCTAACCAAGGCTCTTTGAGCGATCTCAGCTTGAGGCTCTTGAGATGCCCTCGCTTGTAGAACTTCGGGATCGGCGAGAAGATCGCGAGCAAAATGTTAAGCCATAATAATCTCTTTGGAGCAGCAGAGGGGATGATAGGGACTATATAAGAAAACGGGTCGACGCCTAACTCTTGTAAGTTCTTCACAAACAAGAGGAGCTCGTGATTGCGCTCCTGATGATCTCGGGTGGCGTACGATGTGATCAGTGGCCTTCTCCACCCGACTAATCGGTAGGCCTCATGTGCCTACCTCTGAAGTTAAGAAAATAAGGGTGTGTCAAACTACAAGAAAAACTGGCCTAGAGAGTACAGAAACACCAAGGTGAAACAAACACAGGAGCAGTATGATTCAGGTCAAATGGAAGCTCTGGAGAGCCTAGCGTCTCATACCATGGACCTCTAACCAAAACAATCCCTTTCGTTGCTATCTTAGGGGAGTCTAAGAGCCAAGTTACAAATTGCAGCCGACGTAGATAGACAAACCCCAATCCCAAGCTTCAAAGAGTAAATAAAACAAATCTCTACCAACCAAATATCCGATTGGTAGAGAAAGTTTAGCACACTACAACCCATCAGAATTCGAAAGACGTTCGGATGTATAAGTGCAGGAGGTGCCCTAGTGAAATGCAAAAACTGCTTCACCAAAGACGAGATGGGGAAGACTTCAAGCGAAGTCCAGCAGCAAACTACTCTCGGGTGAAATAAACGGCATTATCTGCCCCTCTTATAGTTAAGGTAGCCATGCCGTTCGACACCTTCAGTTTGATGATGATAGGAACTTGACTGAAGGATCTCAATTCCTCTACAGACATAGCAGCAACTAGGCTGCTTACCGAGGGCATTTCTTGGGGGGTCCCCCTCTTACACTTAGCCTGACTGGTAGAAGCCTCTTTATGACTTCTCGCCATTCTACAGGCAAACAAACAGAAAAATGGGGGATCATCTTAAGCAGTGAATACGACAAAACCCTTGAAAGATAAAAAATAAAAAATAAAAAAAAATCCTCCTTTAGAGGTTTAACAACTCACTAGTGACAAAACCTAAGAACCCCGAACCAGGAACCTTCGTAGAACCCCACCAACGAACGATGTTCGCACCCTTAGAAAGAAACAAAAATTTTATAACCCACAAATGCTCAACGAACAGAGCCACAAAAAACACAAAGAAGGCGATACAAACAAGTTTTGAAGAAACTCACCGGAAAATTGAAAGTTGTCAAGAGATCTCCGATGATTCCTTTAAAAGAAAAGTTTGTAGAAACATAATATTTTCCCTCAACTGAAAAGGCATAAAATTTCAATCAAGGAAAAAGGGGGCATTGTGAGTACCATAATCTTTAGACCTGCTACTTAATGGGCTCAAGGCCCGCTTGGCCCGCATTGTGAAACAGCCCAAGCCCACTTGCCGTATTGAAACTAGGGGGGACTACCCATACTGGAAAGTCTTAAAGTACGTCTGAGAAAGCCAGGATGTCTTTTGTAAACTAGTTTTCCCGCGGCTCGTCTAGAGTTTTAAGTTCCCCGGCCAGTCATTCTATCGCATATGGGAAGTTCGTTATGGATAAGTATATGAAGGTGGAAAATCCGCAAAAGAAATTTATTAGCGGATTTTCCAGTTTTCAAATCTCTTGTTTCTCAAAAGATTAATCCTTAATAGGGAAGAAAAGATTTTATCCCTAAAATTAAGATTTTTGTCCCTAAAATTAAGGGAAGATTTGTGAACCACATCCTATAAACCGGAAGGATCTCCCACAAGATAAGTGAAGAAAAACTGTGAAAAACTCTCAACTTCTTCTTCTTTGTCTTGTTTTGACTTAACTATTGGAGAGCGTAGTCGGCGCACCACCATCGAATCACCTTTTTGCAGGTTCATATTGTGTTATTAATGTTCAGAGGTTTCGACGATCAAGGTCTCAACAATTATTTTCTCATAAAAAATAACAACTTTTTTAAATGCATGTAAATACTTATAACGGTGAAAGGGTATTTATGTCTAAAATATGTTATTTTTCGAGAAAAAAATATGGAAAGTACTAGATTTACAAATTTTATATATTTTAAGGTTTTTTAACCAAATATTTCTTAATTTGACCAACAATATGTTTATTTGTTTTTTAAATTAAGAATTGTAGAAAATAATACCATTAAATGATATACAACGATAAAACAGAGAGCGGGACCCAAAATTGAAACTAAATATTAGGCAAATTTCAAATAAAATTTAATTACCAGAACTTCGAAACAACCAAAACCAAAAATTGAGTTCCCGCCAAATTCGAAAAACATTAAAACTGAAAAACCTGTTTTCCTTTTTCCCGGTTCTTTTTCCTCTTATTCCCACCACCGCCTCCACCAACATTCTCTTCAATTCAAATCCCCCCAAATCAAAAACCCCCCGAAAATTTTCACGAAAACCCTCCAACACAGTTCGAGAAAGTCTTCCAACCGTATTCTCTCACAGTCCGTGAACCAAATCAAACAATGATGGATGCCAAATTCCATGCCTTACCTCCTCTCAAGAGGTTGAGGATCTTGCAGCAACAGGAGAAAGATCAAGAACGGCACCTTGACGGGCCAATCACCTCCACCTGCCTACCGGCGAAGAAGCGTAAAGAATCCCGAGAACCCACCGCCGATGCTGCTTCGTTGGGGGTGTGCTGCTTGCCTGCAAAGAAAAGGGTGTGGGCTGTCAATCCGGATTCCAGCCCCATCAAGTCTATTTCTCGTTTTGATCTCAACGTTGAGTATAATCCATCCTTTTTTGAGGGAGAGAAGGAAGAGAAAGTGGAATTAGAGAAAAATGACAAAGAAAATGGAGCGTCTGTCCTGAATGACACTAGCCAAACACTGGCTGAAACCGGTGGAGAAGAAGATGGGCAAGAGGAAGACGACGGGATCGAATGTGCAGTGTGTCAGAGCACCGACGGAGACCCTTCAGATCCTATTGTGTTCTGCGATGGGTGTGATCTGATGGTTCACTCCACATGCTATGGCAATCCCCTCGTGAAGGGTGTTCCTGAAGGCGATTGGTTCTGCAACCAATGCTTGGCTTCCCATTCTTCCCAAACCAAGAAGAATCCTAAGGCCTTTCCTTGTTGCCTCTGCCCAAACACCGGCGGGGCCATGAAACCCGCCGGAGAAGGGCGGTGGGCTCACTTAGTGTGCGCTCTCTTTGTCCCGGAGGTCTTCTTCAAGAACCCAGAAGGCCGAGATGGTGTGGATTTCTCTAAGGTTCCATCGAGAAGATGGAAAGAGAAGTGCTATTTGTGTAAAAGCTCAAAGGGGTGTGCCATCGATTGCTCTGAGCCCAAATGCCCTTTGGCGTTCCATGTGACTTGCGGGTTGAGGGAGGATCTCTGTATCGAGTACAGGGAAGGCAGGAACGCGGGCGGCATTGTTGCTGGGTTCTGCAAGAACCACACCCTGCTATGGAAAAAGGTGATTATTATTGCATTTCATTTATGCTAAAATACATGATATTCATATTAAATTTAAATCCTAAAAGTTTTGAGTTTTTAGGATATTGGGTCGTTTAATATAGTATCAAACTTGATTTAGAAGGAGTTTTTGGGTTCCAGACTTATATCTATAATTTATTTTTCATTTGTTAATTTGAAATTCCATTTAGAACTTTGTTTGGTTTGTTTGACTACATGTAGGTATGGAACCTTATATAAGGAAGGGTGTTAAAAAGTATAATATTCATATTAAACCACAATCCTAAAAGCTTTAGTTTTTAAGAGAGTTTGTTGTTTAATAATTTCATTTTAAAAATAATGTTTCATTTTCATTGCTACTGTTGGTTTGAATGATGAACTGATGGGTCTTTTCTTAATGGGTGGTGTTGTTGTGCTTGCAGCAACAACAGACAGGGAAGTTCAAGATTGTGGCCAGAGATGATGACAGCAGGCGATGAGATTAAGGTCTCATGACTTACAGTTTCCCTAGTATGATCTGCTGAATGGAAATGGAGGACAGATGTTATGGTTTCTTAGGTTTTAGATAGTAATTTTATTTACAAGTGTAGTCTTTATTAGTGGGGGTTTTTTTTTTTCTCCCCTTCTGTTTTTTTTTTTGGTTGTGGGTAAATGGGTAATACCTCAAATCCCTTTTGTGGTTCAAGTGATATAGATTAACATTCAATAAAACATATGATGTCCTCCATATTTTATGTATTATTATAAAGTTATCTTCAGAGATCGTGTTTAGTTCCAAGCTAGCTATTTGAATATATATAGACCACTTTTATTATCTAGGTGATAGTTACAGTCAAAATGTGTTACCAGACTGGAAGGTTGTTCATGCAGTCACATTGTATCAAAAGGGTCTTCCACGATGAAAGTTGTTACGGAGGGAAAAGACCAATTAAGAAAAAAGAATCCCAAAACAATTCGTGTTTTGCTTCAACACGATGCCCAAAGGTTTTAAACTTAAAATTGGTCGATGACAACAGTCTTAAAAATTTTTAAAATCGTGGTTATTAATCGTGATTTTGACTTTATGCCTAACAAAGTAGTTAATGACTATTGTTTTGTTAACAGAAAATGAATTTTGTATTTTATTTTACAAAGGAAAATATATATATATATATATATATATATATATATATATATATATATATATATATATATATATATATATATATTTTAGTGTTAGGGCAAAAAGAAAACAAAATCAAAGTCTAATTAGGAGATTAATCCTTAACACTCCTTTTCAAGGTAGAGCATATGGATTAAAAGCATCCAACTAGTCATATATATACTTTATCCTAGGACTTTTAAGAGACTTAGTGAAGATATCTGTTAGTTGATCATTGGAGTTGATAAAATTAGTAGTCATGCATTCCGATGCAATCTTTTATCTAATAAAATAATGATCAGCCCCGATGTCTTGAATCTCCCATATGGAAAAGCTGGGTTAGATGAAATATATGAAACATGTGATTATGCTCAAATATATGTTCATAATTTAAATCTTAACTCTTTGGAGAATGCTTAATATGAGTTCGCGTATTTGCTAAAATCATAGCTCGATACTCGACTTTAGCACTAAATCTGGCTACTACATCTTGTTTCTTACTTTTCCAAGATATTAAATTACCTCCAATGAACACACAATATCTGATGTAGAACGTCTATTAGTGGGCGAGCTTGCCAGTCTACATCATTGTAGCCAACAATATGGGTATAACCTCTATTATCATACACCCCTTGACTTGGTGTTCCTTTGACATAACAGAGAATATGAGCTGCAATCTGATAACCATTACCACCAAGGTGATTGTAGGAGGAGGCGGCTAGCTAGGAATTTGCGGGAAAAGAAATGTCGAGTCGAGTGATAGTGAGATAGTTTAGTTTACCTACAAGTCGTCGATATCTCCCTGGATTTGTAGAGGTTTCCCCTATCTTAGTACCGGTTTGACATTTGGATCCATAGGAGCATCTACAAGCTTACAGTCCAACATATCGGTGTCTAACAATATATTCAAGGTATACTTTCTCTAAGAAATAATCACTCCATAATTAAACTAAGCTACCTAATTGCCTAGAAAATACTTGAGTTTCCCCAAGTCTTTTGTCTGAAAGTGGCTGAAGAGGTGTTTGAGTTTTCGAATACCATCTTGGTCACTACCTGTAATGACAATGTCATCCACATAAACAATCAAGTAAATACAACGCCGGAGTAGAAATTACAAATGTGCAAAAGCTGAATGGTCGGTTGTGTAATTATACCAAACTCTTGAACCACTAAAGCTGTCGGCTAAACCAAGCAGGAGGGACTATTTCATACCATATAGAGTCGTGTTTAGTAGAAGCGGACATAGGGGATTAGGCGAATTTTGACAAAATTAGTGAAGTCACGTGATGGTAGATCTTTAGGATAACTAGCGGGGACAAAATTAGTGAAGGTGAGTTATTTTTGTCTTGGTTTTTAACCCCCCCAAATTAGTGGGTCTCGCCCGGATATCTCGCGTGTTCAACTCTCTCCTCTCATCAACGCTGAGCTTTGGACCGACTCTCTCGCGCATTCGCTCGGATCGTTGCACCTCAGGCTCGTGAGGCGGAATCAATCCTCCTGGGTTCATCGGTGGAGTTTGGTCCAGTAACGTGGAAGAAGCCGTGAATCGTCGGTCGATTCACGCGAGGGGTTTTCGGTCTCCGGTGTATCAGCACCTTCTCGGTGAAATCACTGTAACTCTGTATTCCCTTTTCTTAAAATTGGCCAGAGTAAGTAAAAATCTCTTGGCGAGGTTTACCAGCAGTGGATGTAGACCCGATCTTGGTCGAGACATGTTACATCAGAGTGTGTTCTTATTTCTTGATTTCTTGTTTTTCATTTTTGTTAGATAGTTCACATTCTAATTCTGGAATTCTGGATGATTAGCTGTTTGGTTGTCTGTGACTGTGAAGAATTAAATTTGGTTTTTGTAAATGCGGTATTGTATTTGTCGAAATTTGAAAGAACAAAAGAATTTGGATTATTATTATTTGTCCAAAATTTGATATTCTTTGAAATTCTAGATTTCTTTGTGTTGAATCTTTTGCACAATCTTGAGGTTACGGAATTTCTTTGTGTTGAATTACGGATTTCTTTGTCTTTGAATTTACGGAATTTAAGTTTCTTTGTCTTGAAATTTTGGATTTCTTTGTCTTTGAGTTCCGAAATATCGGAATAGTTTACGTATGCATTGGCTCGTGTGGCTTAGAAGCTCTTCTTATAAATATTTTCTTCTTCGGTTGTACATTTGCTACCTTTGGGTACTAATGTACTATAGCTATTTATTTGGTTCATGCTGGGACTATGGTCTATGGCGTTTATGTTGGGACTTTGCTGTGTCGTTTAGTCTTTATGGGCAGTGAAATGGGAAGATCAATATGACGTTTATTCCAAGAATAAAAATGTGGAAGCTCTAGTTACCTGTCTTGGTTATTTTACTAGATAAATGTTTTGATCGGGTTTCCCCCAACATTAGGTGGATTGGCGATCTTGTGATTAGGTTAATTTTGTTGTTTTGTGCCAGGCCATGATGATTATTTGCAATTCTCTTAAAATTTATGTTATCCCTAGTTCAATACTTTTAGTTGAGGATGGTTAAGCTTCTTAACATACATTTTTTTTAAAAAATGAGGCACTTGCAGCTAGAGGAAAGTGGTAAAGTTTCTTCTCTGACAGAGCAGCGCCTTAGATATTTTACCCTTAGAGAGGTGAGTGAATGTTTTTTTTAAATTATATGAAAGTTTTGGTTTTCTTTTCTTTTATTTGTTTTGATGTTAAATTGTACGAAATTAACTGGAAATGGTTTTCTGTTATAATTAGGTTTCTAATTTTCATTATTATCCTGATGATTTCAACTTCCACAACCATGGCAGCGCAGTGTATTCATCATTTTATCTTTATTTGGCTGTGACACTGAAATAGTTATTGTGTTAAATTTAAGTTATCTAGAACATAGTTTTCACAGAAAAACAAGAAGTCTTTGTACTTTTCCTTCTTTTATTCTTCCTTCTTGTTTCAAATTTTGTTGGCCATTATGTTTATAGATAGAATATCTCAGTAAAATGATCTAAACCTTTAAATTAGAAGGAAAAAAATCGAATATGTTTGACTTTCTTGGCTTACCGAGATAATTTTCGACCCCGGTGGCAAGTTATCCTTGTGATGTATTGGTTCTCTCTCTCTCTCTCTCTCTCTCTCTCTCCTACATTATAGTCCATTTTATTTTGGAACTTGAAATTTTAAACAAGAATTGGAATGTCTTTCATTTGCACGCGATAGTTTTGGAGCTCTTAATTCCTTTGATTCTTCTCCTATATTCTAGTTTAGTATGTGAAGAAATTTTAGAGTTCTATTTTTTTATGGAGCATTTGTGATATGAAGGGCAGTTATTACCATTTTTTGGCATGTTAGATACATGTCCATATGGCATATTCTCAACTATGTACAACGCCTGATTGGACTCTTTCACATGTACCCAACTTCAATTGCTACAAAAATGTGCCAGGAATTTATTTGATATTGAGACTGTTATAAACTAGTTGCTTTCTTTGTTAGCCAAAAAATATTGTTCTTCTATGTGCATTCTCAAAATCTCAAACTAAATTCTTTAGAAATGTGTAATTCACTGCTTCAGAAGTAGCCAATGTTGGTTTCGATGAGCTGAAACACACATGTCAACGGATATTTATGTTGTATGTTTCAAAATTAAACACACTAAGTGGCTCATCAACTTGCATAATATTCTAAACTTTGTGATGTGTGTTTGTTTTGCTGAAAAATTGTTTTGTCAGGTGGGAATCAATTTTCCTGGTTGTTGGAGGAAGTTGGTGTTGGGCTGCTGCTGTATTTTATTTTTTCCGCAATTTTCTCTACTACTGTGTTTCCGTTTTTACTCTTCAACATCATCGCTCACCTCAGATTAGCTATTTCGTATTTTCCTTCCGTTTTTGTTATGCTTTCTTATCTAATTTATATTTTTCATTTGCATCTCCATAAATTTTAGGTATGGATCGAAAGGCTGTTGTGATGTACATTCTGAATGAATTAGAGATGGAAAACTATTTTATATGTATGATGATGATCACCTTGATGTATATGTTTTATGTGCGTATGGGAAATATTGTCAGCAATAATCAAGTGTTTGCAAATCATCGAACATGTTTTATCATTGTAATATAGATTGTTCAGCGATGTTTTTGCATTAGTTAACTTAAGATGGATAGAAGAACATTGTGATACTATGAATATATATGATGAAAATATTAAGAAAAACGGGTTAGTTACATTAAGAGGAGCAAGTGTGTATTTTGCACATACTTGCTCACCATGCAAGTAGTACTATTGTTAGTAGATTTTATAGGTTAGAGGAGACGATTAGTAGATACTTCAATTCGGTGTTAAGTGCAGTGTTACGATTACATCAAATCTTGTTTAAACCAGTCACATTCTTGAGAATTGATAGGTGGAAGATGTTTAAGGTATGTCATTGAATTAGTTTATCTTTCTAATATTTATGTCAATGTTTAGTCATTTATTTGTTATTTTCTACAGTTTGAGTTAAATTAATTTATAGATTATTTAGAATTGTTTGGGAGCACTGGATGGAACCTATATTAAAGTGTGTGTACCCGAGTTGGATAAAAGCAGATATAGAAACAGAAAAGGGTGAGATTAGGCCAATGTTTTTAGGTGTTTGTTCAAGGAATATGGGTTCATGTTGTGCTGCACAGTGGAAGGTTCAAACTTCTTACTCCAAGAGATTGCTACGTGATGCACTAAATAGACCTAATGGTTTAAGAGTACCTAGTGGTAAGTGTTGGACATGAAAAAGATTAAATGTGTGGATTTATTTAGAACTAAGAAGCCTATCACATATATTTTCTTAATCTTAGGTTACTATTACCTTATGGATCTTTTGGTTATACTAATAGTCAAGGATTTCTTGCACCTATAGAGAACAAGATATCACCTTTCAGAATGGAGGGATGGTTCTATCCCAGTGACTCCTGAGGAACATTTCAATATGAAGCATGCATCTGCACGAAATGTCATATAACGTTGCTTTGGAATTCTTAAAATGCGTTGGGCAATTTTAAGGAGTCCATCTTTCTCAGTTAAGATACAAAATCGAATTTATTATGGCATCTTTGTCTTATATACACAATCTTATTAGAAGAGAGATGTCAAATTGATCAAATGAAGCGCATATGATTTGTCATCAAATAGTGAAAATATTGTAGAGGAAGATGTTATTGCATCAGTTGCTTCTTCAAGTCAATGGACTACATGGAGAGATGATTTGGCTAAACAAATGTTTGATGAGTGGAGAGGAAATTAAGGTTCATAAACTAATTTTGATGTTTGAATAGTTTTTGTACTTTTAATGTTTGATGATTGAAATGAAATATTTTGATGGATTGTTTATGATGGATATGTAATGAATTTGTATGATTAGTTTTCGTACTTTTTATGTTTGATGATTGGGTAAATATTTTGATGGATTGTTGCCAGTGGATATGTATGAATCGTTTTTTATTTATTATATTATTTGTTATTGTTATAAAATGAAAAATTATTATTTCATAGGAATGGAAACTGGAGGCAGTAGTGCTACTCAAAATAGACATGGAAGTAAACGTGTTTGGACTAAGAAAGAAGAGGAATCATTGTTGGATATATTGGATGACGTTGTTGCTCGTGGTATGCGTTGTATTTACGGTTCTTTCAAGTTTAGATTTCAATGTGATAATTGAGAGGCTTTAGCTGAGAAGTGTCAATTCTGGTTTGAAAATTAACCCCATATAGAATCAACGTTAAAGAAGTGGAAGAAACAATATGCAATTGTGGCCATGATAATGTTGAGATAAAGAAGTGGTTTTTGGATGGAATGAAGAAATGAAGTGTGTAGAGGTTGATAGTCTTGTTGTTTGGCAATCATATGTTGAGGTTTAGAACCTAAACTCAAATTTGATAAAAATTATAATTTTATTATTCCCAATTTACATTAATTTCCTTATATGTATTTTTTGATTTATTTTCTTAAGATAATAAACAACTGAAAGGTTGTGAGGCAAACCATTTCCACTATATATTAGAGCTGTGAATATTTTGGAAAGATCGTACTCTTGGTATAGGAACACAATTCTTTGAACATGATAAATGATAGGCATTTTGATAATGGAAATGAAGAAAATGAAGAAATTGGGATTGAAGATATACCTTCTCCCACGAGTGTCAATCAAACCATACACTCTACCAATCAATCAGGGCGTAGGAGGAAGGAAAAATCACAGGTTGATATAGTTGCAGGGTTTAGTGATGTAGTTGAGAAGATGTACACGAGCTTTTAGGTGGAAGTAAATGCGCGTATGGCAAAATTGACTGATAGTCTTCCAATTGCAGATAACTATCCAAAGTACTTAGCAATGGAGCTAAAAAGACTTGGGTTTTCTACTAATGACAACTTGAGCATATCCAAATCAATGAGGATGGACCCTTCAAATGTGGAAGTTTCAAGATAGTGGGAGGCCCGATGATGAAAATAAGTTTACATTATCATTTAAAAATTAAATAGTTGGCATGCTTTGTTATGTTGGTTTATTATGTTTGCATTTATTATCACTGTTGGTCATGAGACAATTCTTGTGTTTGCAAATCTGTAATATTTACTTATTTTTATTTTGAACAAGTATGTACAATTTATATTGTAGGATTTGGGTATGATAGTTATGGTGATTGAATTTCTTCCGTGGATGTAGATCAATCTTGGTCGAACCAAGTTATATCTGTGTTCTTGATTTCTTGTTCGTTCTTAGTTTTTGATTCTGTGCTTCAATGAATTTCTGGATAAATGTGATGCTTGATTATCTGCTGAAAGAACAAATTTTTGGATTATAGTTTTTACTGTTCGGACATTTGGAAGAATTGAAATCTGGTTGAAACTTGATTTTGTTGGGATCCGAAGACTTGGTTCAGTCCATTCTCGAGAAGGAAACAAAGGACTAAACCAAGATGTTGCCATCCTCAACCGGGTTGGCTTATAGTTTCTTTCCGTTTTTTCATTTTCTTGTTTATATCTTTATGGTTCTCTTTTAGTTTCATCTTTTCTTCTCTTTCTGTAGCAGTTCTTTGGTGCTGTTAGAATCATTTGATTTCGACTATACTTCATTTTATTGCTCCCCAATAAAATGATCATTTCTTGCTCTAACAATATAAAAGCTTTTGAACAAACTTGGAAGCCATTGTCCTTTGAAAAATTCAAAAATTAACCAATTAGCATTTTTTCCCCGTCGTAAGGTTGTTGAAGCTTTATCTTGTCCATTCTTTGTGGGTTTTTATTTGGAGTAATTGATTGATTGTCTCTTATTAACGAGAGGAAGAAGCGAAAGAATTAAGTGTAGCCAAAGTGCTAGCTCTAAAAGAAGAACCACACATCGGTAGTGCTACCTCCTTGAAGACTCCCAGAGCTGTATGTCTCGGGCTTTTGGAATCTACTTTCGAAAAAACATGGCATAATCGCCGTCACGATATTTCCTATCAGCGTGACTTCCAATGACAGTTTAAAACAGCTGTGCAACAAGCGATTTGAATTTCTTGTTTTTGGTGAAAAGTTTTTCAGGAAAACTGTTGGAAGTTTTTTTCTACTGTGTTTTATTTTTATGCAAGAAGTTTTGTTGTTGCTGTTTCCCTTTTACTCTGCAACAGTTTGGATGACCCATTTTGGGAACACAGGTTGCTCATATTTTCTTCCTATTATGCATATAAAATAATGAATAACCCTTTTATTGAAATGTTGAGATTTTTCCGGTCCCCATCCTCCATCTTTCCATCCATAATTATTTCAATTTTGAGCTTCCGTTATCAGTATAAACATGATTTGTGAAATGGGTGTTTGTTTTCGTTTTTGTTGTTGATTACTGTTTCCCATCACAAACCCCAATTCTCAAAACAATGCTGCTTTTAATAGTTAGTTAAATTGGTTGAATATCAAGTTAAAGTAGGGATCAAGCGGCTCTTATCTTGTGGATGTACCCCTGCTGCTTTGGGCGAAATCCCCAAGTTTAACAGTTCGATTTTACCATTTCCCCATGTTGGGTATGGAGCTTCACTTAATTTGTCTTCAAACAATTGAAAAATGTATGACTAATAATTTATGCTACATATAACACACCCATGCACACCACAGGCATAGTTTAAGACTGTTACTAGTGCTTCACATTACTGTTGGGAGAATAAATTAATAGGAAATATTTTATAGTTTTTTACAAAAAAATAATTAATGTAACTAAAAAATTTAAACAAAAAATCTATTGACTAATACATTATCAAATAACTAATAATAAATACATGAAATAAAAAAATAGCTTAATATATTATATATGATATAATATATTATAAATATAAATTTAACAATATATAAATTAGAATATATATTATCGAAAAATATTTAGTCTCGATCCAGGTATGTACCAAGCGTGGATAAAAAGTCCATAATTTTGTACATTGTACCAAACCACAGGACATTATTAAATTTGTCGATCCACAATTCTCGACCAGTTAGTCGGTCAGAATTACAAAATTAATCCTGCTTAATCCTGAAATGCCCGAACACACCCGTAAGGAACAACAAACGCATACCAAGCCTTGACGACAAAACTACGGGTTGCTCCATATATACTTCCTTGGCGAGATCACCATGAAGAAAGACATTCTTGATATCCAACTGAAAAATGAGCCATGAGCGCATAGCAACCATAGAGAGAAGCAAGCGAAAAGAGGCAGTCTTGGCCACTGGAGAAAAGGTATATAATACCCAAAATTATGCCAACACAGTTTTATAACATTTTTAGGGTATAATAAAAATAAATGTCTATTTTTCCAAAAGAAAAAAATGTTAAAAATAAAATAAGCAAATATCCGGAATTAATACAAGAGTTAAGGGTAAATTAGTAATTTACCAATTTAGGACCCAAGGGTCATAAACTAAGAAGATTGTATGTTGAAGTATGATTTGAATAAGTGGAATTGCAAATAAAAGGAAAAGAATGGACAAAATAGCATAAGTCAAAAAGTAAGCCAAATTTTGGATAAAGCCAAACATGGCTTTAAGAGAAACTCATTTTTTGGCTTTTGGATAGGGCAAATTCGGTGAAGAGAAGGGAAGGAGAAAGAAACGAAGAAGAGAAGAAGAGAGAAAGAGAAGAAGAAGAAGAAAGAAAAAGGAAGAAGATAAGTTCAAGAAAAGCCAAGGTATGGAAACTATAGTATGAATTTGTATGGATTACTAGTATAGAAATCCCACTTTGTCTAAGTAGTGAAAGAAAAATCCTATTAGAAATATTGTTGGTGGGTATAGATGAGTTTTATGGTTTATAAATGTGTTTTTGGTTGAGTTGGTTGTATTTTAGAAGGAAATTTTTCGATTGAAAAGGGCCCAGATCTAACCATTTGCATTGACCCGACACCGCTACGCTTTGGGTGTAGGAGTGCATGCTAGGCGAACTAGGCGTAGAGAGCTCTGCCTAGGCGGGAGGGTCCACACATGCCTAGAGCGAACCCTAGCGAAACTTTCTAAATTTTCTGGTCCTCCTAAGCGTAGCAATGCTCCTCCTAGGCGTACTTGCTAGTCCATTTTGGTTCCTCTCTTCCATTAATTCTAACAATCTTCCATTAGACTAATGAGGATCCTAATAAGTGAATGAAAGGGTTCGTACAAGTCTAAAAATTATATGAAAAATGCTATGTACTTCGCCGCCTCGGCGATCCGGTCGTTGGGCAAACATTGTTTTTTGCCCTCATTTGCTAATGTGTTTAAATGTAGTGTTATTCCTTGGTTAAGGGATAAAAAGATAAATGTGTAATGAATGCATATAGAAAAACGTATAAATATCTAAATAATACAAGAATAAGGATGCATGCGGAAATGATAAGAAAATATCGCATATGATTACCAAATAACAATAGTTGTTTGGGTTTATGAGATATACATTTTAAATGAAATAAAAGAAACAGATTGTCTGCTTAGAACCAAGTAGAGGGATAGATGGACATGCCTATTAGGGAGAACAAACTGTAGCATTATTGATCAGTTGGCCTCGTTTGAGTCATTACAATGCGCCGGATTCCTTACGGATGGTCATTGTCTCGTCTGATAATATGAGGCCCTCACGGGCCTTATAAATGGTCATTGTCTTTATCTGATGTCGCCAATAGCGCCGGTATATAGATAGTCATTTGTCTCATCTGGTGATATGACACACTTTGAGTCCTTATAGTTCATTGTCTTGTACATTGATTATAGCACCTTCAGGTCCTTGTAGTTCCCTGTATCCACTTCTAAGGTATTTGCAGACATGAAACATAAGATAAATGACAAGAATATGCAAATGATATGACATGATATGAGAAGCATAGCATTACTATGTGATGATACGTATCTTGATAATCTGTCTGAAGCAGAAAATGTAAATGAAAGATGATATGGAATGAAACATGATAAGGCGAATAAGTATGATATATGTAGAAGCATATCTATAAATTATATATTTCAAAACATGAATAAACGAGAAGTGTATATGTAAATGAATGTTAAAAGGTATATGCCTTATCTAAAGTGTGTGTATATTAGAATTCGTCACATGTATTATTTCCCACTAGGCTATAAGCTTAGCACAGGTGTTTTATTCTTGTAGTCTGAAGACGGGAACTAGAAGCCCGGACAATCCACATTGTAGCCAAGGCCAGCACACTGGTGCCTTGAAGACCTTTGAATTACACATTTTTTGTATATGTTTTTTCTTTTTGTAAGCAATATAAAAATTTGTATATGTTTAACACTCTCATTTTATGGAGTTTAAATATATTTTGTAATTATTTGCTGAATTATATTTGAGTTAAAGTTTAATAGTACATGAATGAACAAGTTAATGGTATGATAAAAAGTAAAAGATAGTTACAAGTGAGTGGTATTAGAACACCCTGTGTTAGGAGCGTTACAAGTTAGATGGTAAAAGAGGCGTGACAAGGTATCATAATTGTCACGCCCCCGACCCGATTGGCGGATCCGAACCGAAGTCCGGGGCGTGATGCTATCTATACTATACTATATACTTTACTGGGACTCTCATTGACATGTTCTTACTCAGAGCTGTACCTGTACCTGTGGGTATACAAATAATTTCTGTAAAACAAAAAAATCATTTTATACATACAAAGAACTACCACCGGAGTGGTGTCCATCACAATCTATACACATATACAAGAGTCCCTTTACTTGTACTATTGCAATTTTACTATTACAAAACTTTAGAGATTGCGGAAGCAGCGCTGATGAGCACCTATCTCTGAGTCGGCCTGCTTTGCTGATGTGGAATGTCTGTCCTCTATCCTTGTCTTGAATTACCTACGGATTGAACACGGAGTCTTAGCTTTCGCTTAGTGGGAACATAAGCATGGACAACCACCAATGGAAGCACATCGGCTTATGCATATGCATATTAATCTATCTATACATATTTATATAACTTTAATTACTTATCATCTCTACATTTCTATTGCATGTCAATCTTTTAATTACATATTCTATGACTTTTGGCTTTTATCTGCTTGTCATCTTTTCTTATATTCCTATTTCTATTCTTTTGCATATTCTATACTTGTCATGTGTTTATCTTTCCGCTTGTCATATCTTTTCAATGTTCCTATTCTTTTCATGTATATCATGTCTCTAGTCTATACCTTTTTTTTCATCTTCGGTTCTATGATTTATTGCATTCTTTATACTATTCGTATATCATATCATTCCTTATCTTATCGCAAATACTTTGCTTATTTAACTGTCGACTTTTGCTTATATCCGTATCTTTTCCTTACATACATATTCATAGATTGTTGCTATCGCGTACATTCATATTCTATCTATCATATACTTTCATTACTTTTCTTGTGTTCATATACTTATTTTCATATCCAGTTATAATGTACTTCTTGTTCTTGTAGCGTACGTATTTTCATCGCATAAGCGATTGCTATATACCATGTCGAATTCGTATCTTACATCGTATCATTTTCTTTCTTTGGTTTCATATGCGCAAATACCTTAGAAGCGGATATGGGGAAGCTATGTGTACCGAAGGTACTATCATTTGTACGAGGCGGTGATCTCACGTGCATTAATACCCCGAGGTATCATCAGCATGCGAGACGGTGACACAATAATAAATATCTTGCTCCCGGTACGAAGGTACTATCCTTTGTGCGGCGATGATCTCTGTCTGTGTGGTAACCGCTGCGGGATTTTGATCAAACGGGGATCTATATCATCGACCAAGCGGGGCCTCAATATGCAATACATGAATATCTTTGCGACATCTGTATGCTCTTCCACCGACATGCTATCTATCTTAGGTCTAATGACCAATCAAACTTTATTACATTTTACGTACATATCTCATAGCATGAATAACTATTGTTATCATAATTGCTTATGCATATATACTATCATTACTTTACTCGTATTAGTTCTCATATACGTAGTTTCATATTACGGTTCTCATATATCTCTATAATACATATATTCATATCTTTTGTTTTCGTATCATATATGTAATCCTATCATATATCATGAATGCATCTATGCACTATTGTATTCATATATTCATATATAGTTTCCTATATTCATATCTCTTTATATCATTAATACATTTCTATCATGATTTAGCTATCCTCGTACTTTCTATAATCCTATCATGTAGGCTTTCACTCATTCACATTTTCATATATGTACCTATCATTTATGCAATTGTTCTCATTCCTATGCTTTGTCATCTTTTGCTTATCTCTATCGTTCTTATCATTTATGTCTTTCTATCATGTGTTCCTAGCATGTTCCATTTTATTCATTTCGGTATAACTATCATATTTTCCTATCATTTACGTATTACTGTCATGTCTTTATCTATTCATATACTTTCTATATTTCTATCATGTTCCATCTATTTGTTTATGCATGACAATCATATGTTCACATTGTATACTCTTATATTTCATATATACCTATCATTCGAGTGCTTTTGTAGGCTATCATATCTTTTGACATATTCTATCATATCTTATCATATCTTATAACCTACCCTATCAAATTTCTTATGACATATCCTATACTCATATCATATTAAATGTTTTATGAACCCATCTATACATATTGCATTTTCTATATATTTTCCTTGTTTCATGGCTATTACATATCTTGCTTCATATACTTATGAAGTATGATGTCTATGAGATCACACCTCATTCATATATTCTCATTCCTTTATGAATCTAGTTTATTTAAATTGGAATCAATCAATTGGATCATCCAAACTAAAGTTATGGCATTTTCATACTTGTAGTCATTTACGATTTTCTAGCGACAGTTTGTATTACTAATTTTGGTCTTAGCATATTTTGACCCTATGTCCTTATAATCATTTAAAGCTAAAGGTGCTAAGGTTCTATTCCGGCTGGAATCACCCAATTAGACACCGGAACTCTCTCAGGACCGTCGAAAAACCCGGACTACTCTATGCTCAAAGCTGGAACCAGAATGTGGCTTGCACATGGCCCCACTTTGAGTGAATTTTTGGGCTATCTAGAGTCATAATTTGGAGATAATTATTAAATATGTTTTGTTCTCCTTGAATTCTATTTTAAGTGGCCACTTGAATCACTCAAATCGGATAAGAAATAGGCAAGTTATGGCCAAAATACAAGCGATTCAAAACTGGAAAACCAGAACAAGTTCTACCGGTAGGACTTAACTTCTACCGGTAGGACTTGGCCAAAAATGACCAGTAACGAAGTTCTACCGGTAGGACTTAAGTTCTACCGGTAGAAGACACCCGAGAATGCCCAGAATGGGTGTTTTCTCACCTTTTTCCATATTTTTGATCCCCGACAACTCTATACTTCATCTACACTTCAGACCACTCCAAATTCATCTTATAATCACTTTTCTACTCAATTCCTCTTTCACTTCTTGTCTTCTTTCAAAACCTTTCCATTAATCTTTCCCAATATCATTCTAACAGGTTACCACCCATATACACACCAAATATCAAAGATTTGTTAGGGTTTGATCAAAACCACCAACTCAATTTCCTTTCATTGCTGTGTATCCAGCCCAGATTCTATACCTACCTTGTTCCATATGGGGTTTTACCAGCCCCTAATTTCAAAGAGATCCAAGGTTAGAATGAATTCTAACAAAACCCTAGCTTTTGGAGACAAGCTATTAACTAAACCAAGCCTTAGAATTCCATAAATCCATACAAAAACTAAAGTTCCATACCTCTTTTTGCTTGCTTGAACTTCTCTCCTTCTCTTCTTCTCTTCTTCTTCTTCCTCTTCTTCTTCTTCTTCTTCTTTTGCTCTCCTCTCTCTCTCTCTACGATTTCCTCCTCTCCCAAATGAGACCAATTTGGTCTTAAATCCATTTTTAAGTTAAGGTCATGTTTGGCCTTCAACCAAAAATCCATTTTTGGTTTATTTTCTTTATTTGCCTTTTAACCCCATAACTCCCTCTATTTACATATCATTTTCAAGTTTTAAACATTAACCCTAATCTTTCCTTTTATGACCAATAGGTCCTTTTAACAAATTAAGATTGCCCTTGTATCTTGTAAAGCTTTTCAGGGTCTCTCGTTTTATTTTCGAAATTTACATTTAACTTTTAATATACCACTAAACAAGTCCAGCTTCTTAGGTATATTTCGGAGATATTACAATAATAGTCAAGCCATATTGCGGAGTATACCCCTTGGCAGCAAGCGGGCCTTAGCGGGTTACACGGCCGCCAGGTCCTACCTTCATTATATAAACTCAACGACAACCAACAGGAGACTTGAAGAGAAGGAAGAGTGACAAGCTCTCATGTGTCATTGGATAAAAGAGCATCAATTTCCTCAACCATTGCCAGTTTCCAGCCCGAATGAAAGAGAGCCTCACTAGTGCTTGTAAGGATAAAGACATAAGACAAAGTGAAAATAAAGACAAAGTATAGTAAAGATAAACGATGATAGCTTAAAAATTTATAAACAAGATGGGGGTTATAAGTAGAGCAAGTACCTTTCCGAATGGCAATAAGGAGATCATCATGCTGTTGCAAAACCGGAGCAGGAGATGACGGTGGCATAGAAGATGAATAAGCAAGAGGCCTTGTTGGAGGACGAAGACGACGAGTATAAACTTGAAGTGGTCGAATTACAACATTCGTAGGTGGAGAAAGGAAATCTGGAGGTGGTAAGACAAGAGGGACATGTAAGACATCCAATGAGGATGCTCTTCAGAGGAGAAGAAAGAGGAACCCTCAAAGAAAGTGACATCAGCAAAGATGAAGTACCGATTTGTGTCGGTAGAATAACATCTATAACCCCTTTGAAGTCGAGAATAACCTAAGAAGACACACTTAGTTGCTTTGGCTGAGAGCTTGTCTTGCCCAAGAGTAAGAATATGAACAAAACAGACATAACAAAGACACGAGGAGGAAGGCAGAAGAGAGGTTGATTATGAAAAATGATAGAATGAAGGATTTGATCATGCAAAACGGAGGATGGCATACGATTAATCAAATAACAAGCAGCTAAGATAGCATCCCCCCCCAAAAACGTTGAGGAACCTTATGATGGAGTAAGAGAGTGCAAGCCGTTTCAACTAAATGACAGTTCTTGCGCTTAACCATTCCATTTTGTTGAGGAGTGTAAGCATAAGAGGACTGGTGAAGAATCCCATGTGAAGACATAAAGGAAGAGACTAATGCAGAAAGATATTCCGTGGCATCACTTCGTAGGATACAAATGGAAGTATTAAATTGAGTTCGAATTTCAGCATGAAACTTCTAGAAAATAGAGAATAACTCAACACGAGTTTTCATTAAAAATAGTCAAGTACATCGAGAATAATCATCTATAAAAGATATAATCACGAAACGAAAGGTAGACACAACCTGAGAAGACCCCAAATATCAGTATGGACAAGCTCGAAATGAGACTTTGTCCGTTGATCTAGACGCTATGGGAATGAGACACAACTATGTTTCCCAAGCTAACATGACTCACACTCAATTGAGGACAAACTAGAAAAATGAGGAACCATTTTCTAAAGCTTTGAAATGTTAGGATGACCAAGACGATTGTGAATAAGGAGAGGAGTATCCATGGAAGTGCGAGCAATGGAAGAGAGTGTCACGTCCTATGCCAATCGTCTGTGTCACTCCCCTACCCCCACTTGGGCGAAGAGAGGGGGTGCAGCACTGTACTAAAACTCTTTAACCTGCTTTTCGGACATTGGTGGGCCCATTTCATAAATAAGTCCATAAGGAAATAAAACTTCTAGTATTATCACTGTAGTGGTGTTTAAACTGTCATGTACATATTCATGAGTCTCATTTACTTGTACATAAACAAATTCCACTATTACCAAAAACTTTTACATTTACATTCCAAAACCAAAAATCAAAACCTACATCAGGTGGACTTCTATTGATGTGTTGGCCTTGTTGTATACGGAATGCCTCAGATGTCCTCTTCAGTACCTACACGGATGAAACACCCGTGCTAAGCTTATAGCTTAGTAGGAAACAAATAACAAATATGACCACTTAAAGTGGTCCACAATTACTAGATACATATAACATAGTGCATATGTCAGAGTTTAAGTATAACCGAATTCTATAACAGAGTTTTCATATCTCCCGTAGGAGTTCAAAACATAGATCTTATACAAAAGGTACCTGTAGGTACATTACAGAACAAAGCAGAATTGATTACTTATGTTTTCTTATTGTTCACTATTCATATTCTTATCATATAAATGTTTTCTTGTATAGACCAGTGATAATGAATGAGAGGGACACAACACAATAGGTACCCGAAGGTGCGGTCTGATCTGAGCAGAGGCGTGTTGCCCGCGTAACGCGGAAGTGTCGTAGCCTTAGCGAAGTCTTCGAAGCGCGAGCGAGGGCGTGTGAGTCCGCGTGCGAGAGGTCCGCGTAAGCGAGAGGCGTGTTTAGCACTAGCGGGAGTGTCGTAGCCTTTGAGAACGAGGGCATGTGCGCACATAACAAAGTGTGCGTATCACTAGTAGGAGTGTGAAACAACGTCCCGAGGTGCTTTATTCATTCATTTATTCAATCTTAACTAGGCATCGCTTATATATGTTTCTGACTTGTTATTTTATTCTTGTCAGCATTCGCCAAAATGAGAACAAGAACAATTTTTCGTCGGAGGCTCGGCCGAGGTACAAAGCATTTTTCATATAACTTTTATACATGTAATGACCCTTTCATTCATAATTAACTGAGGAACATAACAAAAACAGGGTTGCAGGACCGGTACTCAAAAATTACACAACTTTGAGTACCAATACTCAACTTTCAGTACCGATACTTAACATCCTCTGGACCTTAAACCACTTTGAGTACAGGTACTCAACTTTCAGTACTGGTACTTAACATCCTCTGGACCTTAAACCACTTTAGTCTTAGGTGTTCGACTTTCGGTCTGGAATTTTCGATATCCTCGAACCCAGAAAACAACTTTGAATCTGGTACTCAACTTTGATCTGGTGCCACTTGCTATTTCTGCAGGTTTGCCTCTTTTCACCCGTAATTTCCAACCAAAACCCAAAACCAACCACAAAACTGAACTAACACCAACAAAAATCACTTTTATATAGAGATGAGGTTCTTCTAACCCAAACATAGGCAAAGAGAGAGTTAGGAGGGTTTCCTAACCAACAAATCCATACACAAACCTAAACAAGTATCCATATATATAAGTTCCATACAAGTATTCCATACCTTGTTTTCTTGAAGCTTAAACATTTTCTTCTTCCTTCTCTTTGCTTGAGCAAGTAGAACCAAGAAATTGAAAGAATCAAACCAACTTGGCTTCTTCTCTCTCTCAACCGTAAACCCTAGGTCTCCTAAATCAAAAATGAGAAAAATATCTTCTCATAAGACCATGTTTGGTCTTATCCTATTTTTGGCTTAAAGTTCTTCTCTTTTGCTATTAAGTCCTTCTTCTTCATCCTAATTGCACATCAACTTATCAAAATCCTACATGAACATACAATCTTCTTACCTTATGTCCTTTGAATCCTTAATTTGATAATTAATATTTTACCCTTAGCACTTAAATTCCGAAAAATACAAATTTTACTTATATTATACCCAAAACATGTAGTAAACTACTAGGGTATAATTTGAGGTGTTAGAGTCTGCCTCGTACTTCGGTCCTACAATGTGACAAAGTGATCAGAAAGATAATTACACAATTAAGATCACAAGTTAACTTACTGATAGAAATCAAATTAATAGGAGAATCAGGAATATAAAGGATAAAAGTAAGGAGTAAGGGGTAGGGAAGGAAGAAGGCATGCCGAACCGATTCCTTTAGCTATGGTTTGAGATCCATTAGCTAAAGTAACCATGGGTAAAGGAGAAGTAAAGGTAAGAAAAGAAAAAATATCCTTATTACCGGAAAGATGATCAGAGGCTCCAGAATAAAAAATCCAATGTCCAGAAGAATGTGAAAGGCAAGTAGAGGCATTATCGGTCTGGGCAACAAACACAATAGATGCAGATTTGGATGCGTGAGTGCAAAAGGGGCATGCAGCTAATTTCTCAGAATGTAATAACCGGTAGATGCAGCGAAATGGGAGAAAGTGAACCTTTGAGTATATGCGACAAGTAAAAGATCACAACTATAAGAGATTCGAAGGATGAAATAGGGGGCTAGAGGGGGCAAAACAACTCCCGAAATCCTATAGATGTTGTTGGGTGTAGGAAAAATCAAGAAAACCCATAAAAGTAAAACTACGAGACACAAAATAGAGGAAAGAGTGCAAATTCAGGTGTTGGAGCAGAAAACCAAGGAGATAGGCTAGTAGAACGGCGACGATGACCGGAGTGAGTGAAGTCGGACGATTGGAGGAAGGCATCACGCGCCAACGCCTAAGGGGCCGGTGGCGGCACATAAGCTGCATAAAAGTAGTGAGAATTGAATGTCGAATATTTTACCCAGGCAGAGCTTTGGCTCAGCGATCTTGGTCAGTGTCCATCTTTTGGGAGTAGGGTTGTCGGAAAATCTTGTCGAAATTTTTTTCTAACGACAGATTGTTCTGACGATGGCTATGGCTCCTGAGAAGCTTTGCGACAACTATAATATGATTGGAGTGAGGCACAATCGTTGGATGGGTCGTCGGAATTGACCACACTATGAAACCCTAACCCTAATATTCCTAAACTCTTCTGTGGCTCTGATACCATGTTGAGAGAAAATGAATTCTATATTCTCATTAATTTACAAAGGAAGAAAAATACATATATATACTCTAATGTTAGGGCAAAAAGAAAACAAAATTAGAGTCTAACTATGAGACTAAAGAGAGAAGGAAAAGAATCTTAAATGGATTAAGAGACTAATCCTTAACAGTTTAAACTTTTTGAAAAAAGTTTAAAATCATAGTCATCATCTCCGATTTTGATGGTGTGTTAAAAAAAGATTGATTTTGATATTATTTTGAAAGATGAATTATTTTACCTTTAGCACTTAAATTCCAAAAAATACAAATTTTACTTATATTATACCATAAATATGTAGTAAACTATTAGGGTATAATTTGGGGTGTTACAGTCTGCCCCGTACTCCGGTCCTGCAATGTGACAGAGTGATCATAAAAGATAATCAAACAATTAAGATCACGAGTTAACTTACTGATGAAAATCAAATTAAAAGGAGAATCAAGAACATAAAGGACAGAAGTAAGGGATAGGGAAGGAAGAAGGCACGTTGAACCAATTCCTTTAGCTATGGTTTGAGATCGATTAGCTAAAGTAACCATGGGTAAAGGAGAAGTAAAGGTAAGAGAAGAAAAAAGATCCTTATTACTGGAAAGATGATTAGAGGTTCCAGAATCAAGAATCCAAGGTCCAGAGGAATGTGAAAGGAAGCATAGGCATTACCAGTCTAGGCAACAAACACAATGGATGTAGATTTGGATGTGTGATTGCAAAAGGGGTATGCAGCTAATTTCTCCGATGTAATAACAGTAGATGTAGCCAAAATGGGAGAAAAGATTGAGCCTTTGGTAGCCATGGAAACGAAGTAGAGATCACGAAGCTATAAGGGTCGAAGGATGATGAAACGGGGGCTGGGGAAGTGAAAGCAGCTCCCAATCCTATAGATGTCGTTGGGTGTCGAAAAAATCAAGAAAACCCATAAAAGTACAACTACCGGACACAAAATAGAGGAAAGAGTGCAGATTCAAGTGTTGGAGCAGAAAACCAAGGAGATAGGCTAGTAGAATGGCGGCAGCCGGCAAGCGACTCAGGTGGTGAAGTCGAACAACTAGAGAAGTTGTCATGTGCCCTCACGCACCAACGCGTGAGGGACAATGGTGGCGCATGGGCCTATGCATGGAGGCGCGTGAGGAATTAGATGCCAAATTTTTTTGCATCGACGGGGAGCTTTGGCTCCAGCGATCCTGGTGGAGTGTCCACGCACCGAAGTAAGGGTTGCCATAAAAATTTTCTAGCGACGAATTGTTCTGACGATGGATGTGGCTCCCGAGAAGCTTTGCAACAACTATAATACGACTGGAGTGAGGCACAATCATTGGATGGGTCGTTGGAATTGACCACACGACAAAACTCTAACCCTAATATTCTTAAACTCTTCTGTGGCTCTAATACCATGTTCTATATTCTCATTAATTTATAAAGGAAGAAAAATACATATATATACTCTAGTGTTAGGGCAAAAAGAAAACAAAGTTAAAGTCTAACTATAAGACTAAAAAAAGAAGGAAAAAAATCCTAAATAGATTAAGAGACTAATCCTTAACAGTTTTAACTTTTTGAAAAAGTTTAATTTAAAATCTTAGTCATCATCTCCGGTTTTGAGGATGTGTTAAAAAAAAGATTGATTTTGATATTATTTTGAAAGATGAATTATTTTAAGATTTTTTTTTTCTTAAAATATTATTTTGGGACATGACTACTCGATCCAGAGCTTCTTTCTATTCTCCCTCACGAGCCATGACAACTCTCCTCTGCTTATCACTCTTCCAAAGAATCCGCAACCAGTCATCAAAGAGAAGTAAATAGAATGAAAAAACTTGTGGAATTGGGTTAAAAAAGAGGCTTTCCTATCACTAAAAAGTTTTGAGAAACGAACAATTATTCTGTCTCATAAATTCAATGACATAATTTATACAAATCCCACAAAGTCACTATCCCCAATTCAAATTGTGGGAAAAACCTGAACATCTACCTCACTCTCTTCAGATACAGCTCTTATGCTCCAAAGCTTTTCCTGCTATCAGTAAGCCCAAACTGTACAGCTCCCAACATTTCTGCAAACAGACGAATAATACAATTACCGTATGGGATGTGATGCCGGTACTGCAACTGCAGGAGTGCCAATTGCGCCAAATTGTGATTGTGCCTGCAACAGCTTTAGGTCGATCGCTATTCGCTGGTGTATTTGGTCTGCCTTCGGTTGGTATGGGTTGATGTTGATGTCTATGGCCGCGATTGGGGCATGTTTGGTTTCCCCGTTACGTTGAGGAGATGGCTGCTGGTCTCGTGAAGAATCCCTTAGAGCTTCTTTTGATGACTTATCTTCACTTATGGCATTAGTTCTGGAAATGTAGTTTGGCGACACCATCGTCAAGTTATCTTTGACGTTTCTGCCATTCTCGTAAGGTAGCACTGGTCCGACGACTCTACCTGGTTTTGCTGAAGAGAAAAAAAAAAAACAACAGAAATTATTTAGATTGTTTAGATGGTGAGAAAAATGGAGCAAAGAAACATGACAAGTACATGCATAAGCAAGCTCCTCCCTATAGAATCTTCAAATTTTGTCCCATATCAAACTACAAGATCATCAAAGTCTTTCATAATTTTAATATTCAAACCTTTTAATGCTTAAATCTTTTTGGCGGGGGAGGCATAGCTCAACAAGAAATATGCATATGAAATATGACAGAAGTAAATGCTGAGAAAAGGAAAACCTAGTTAAACCAAAGGATATCCAGACCTGTTGGCACCTTTGGTGGTGGCCGGGATGCTTTCATTAGATTTCCAGAAATTGTGCCAGTGACTCTGTAGTTCTTATAAGAACCTTCTGGAATTTTATGGTTCTCAAATGAGATCAAATTTGGCTGCATGTTGGGGGTAGCCGTGCTTGAAGGAACAACTGTGGATCTGCAATCATAAAAAAATAATAATAATAATTGTAAGGATCGTCTAAAAGAAAAGGCATGTACTGAGAGTGACATTATGATCTCTGACTGACCAGCTTTGAAACATCTAAGCCCTTCCCCACGATTGACTTAAATGAACTAAAGAAAGAATGTGGGAATTTTTGCCCACTTTTTCTTTTTCATTTTCCCCTTTTTTCTTGGTTTTGACCGCAGCCAGAATTAAACTGATGCTAAATTATCCTACCTTGGGAGGGAGACATGTTTCCTCTCCGGAAGAATCACTGGTCCACTTCTTCCGCCATTTTCCTCAATATGTGAAAAATGCTTTCGGAATTGGTCGATAGCACTGCATAGAAAAAAATATACTATAATTTCTCACAGTCAAAGTCAAGGAGATAAAGGGCATGGATTCAATTAATCAAGCCATATTATAAGAATAAAACGCATTTAGAACCTTGGAAATGGAAAATGTGTTTCTTCAGTTCTGTTAATGTAGTCTTTGAGTATCTGAGGATGGTATTCTAGTATCTCCCGAAAGATTAGTTCTTTAACATCTTCCTTGGTCATCCTTCGCCTCTCAAAATCAAACTCCGATTTCAAGATCGACTGACAAGAAGGTTCTCTCTCAACTCTAGCCAGGCCCTTAAAGTAAGGATCAGCCAGTGCCTGCAAAAGCAAACAGAAAAGTGCCCATCCAAATTATTTTGGTAAGATAGAACTCAAAAGTCGGACAGAAGACAGAAATATGCTTTATGTGCTCCTGTTAAGAGTGAGTACGAAGTGATAGGAAAGCAAAAAATGGGTTGCACCTTGAAGATAGCATACATAGGGCAAGGAACTCAATAACATAAGAGCACAGACCTCTTCAGCAGTAGGACGGTCCATAGGATCAAATGCTAACAACCTCTCTAATAGCCGTAGTGCTAAAGGATCAGCCTTTGGAAATTTCTGTGCAAATGGCACAGGATGCTTTTTTCGCATTTCTGTCAAGTATTTTCTTGCCTTGTCATTTCGAACCTGCATGCATTTCAGAGGTAAGCCTTGATAAGCAAATTATAATTAGCAAAACAAGAAGAGGCACGAAAGACTGAGCGATGACTCATACTTTAGAAATCGTATCCAATGAAGGGGTCCCCAGAAGATCAGTCATCAAATCTAACTGATGAACGACACTTTTACCAGGAAACAGTGGCTTCCCAGTCAATACCTCAGCAAAAATGCAGCCGATACTCCAAATATCAATTGCGGGTGTATACTGCAATAATTGCAACACAAGTTAGCCAATCATATTTTAGTTAGAAAGTTACCCACAATTAAACCGCTCCAGAGAAACGGACATCAGACCTGACACAGTTACCTGAATGAGAGATATTTCAACTTCCAGGAGAGTTCAATATCCTCCCTGAACAAGAATTATTTTAATCTAGGGATTACTACTAAATTTGAAAGCACTCAATAAGACATTCTATACAGAAAGAAATGAGCGGTCTCAGAATTCAAGCTACATACAAATCAGGTATTTTACTAGAATGTAAAAAAATAAAAGAAAATAAAAAAATCACTGCTGGCATTGCACAAGAGCTGTGCCAAGAAACCTAGTATTGTTAACCAAATGGCATATTTCAACTACCAGGAGAGTTCAATGGTCCTCCCACACCAAGAGTAATTTAATCTAGACTTCTTGTCTAACACGCACATCCTAAACTGGAATAAATCTACTCTTTCAACATCAAGCCATAACTCAAAACAACGAGAAACATTTTCCTTCTCTTGCGGGTAAAATGGTTTGGACCTTGTGTCAGGGAAGATAAAGATAAGGGAGAATCAATGAAGCTCTGTAAATAATTAAAATTTATTCAAATGGTTTGGCACAATTTGTAAAGGAATCCTTCATGAAGATAGACTTCCTAGAAAATTACTTATAAAGAAAAAAAAAAGACTTCCTAGAAAGTCCTTCACAAAATTGTCTCCTTTACATAAAGGAGCTCCTCTTTGGAGATGGCTGAAATTTGCAGTAATCAATATCTACATAAAAAGAGATAAAATTAAAAGAAAAAAATTCATAATGTCTGAAATATGTGATGATTTCATGAGTTAATCTCTGGGAGAGACCTAATCTAATTTTGTAGTAATATATTTATTGAACATATTACTAAGCCAAATTCCAAGCATCAGAGGCCTTTTGACCCTCTGGACAATTTAGTTATAGGAAAAGGAGTGTACCTTAAATGAGGATGTTGAAACAGTCAGTGGCATTTCAAGAAGGATAGAATTGAAATTAACACATGACAAACAAGCTCTGAATGGAATTTGAAAATATGATCAGCTTGTGGGATTGGAATCCTTGTATCCATCTTCAATATCTTTTTTAACATACAATGCAAAAAATTGAGAACTAGAAAACAGGTTCAACCAATGCAAGCCCCTCCCTGACAATATTAGGATATTCCCAATATGGAACCGATGTCAAAGGAACTAAAATAACCAATATTATATAAATCCAGTATTTTTTAACACCAATGGTTAACACAAAATGAAGTAGCAAATAGAATTTTAGAAAATTACAATAGGCCCCAAAGAGAAGCTCATATCTATTATGATAGGCAAACAAGATATTTAAACAGCACCATGGTGAAAAACATACAAATAAAATCGAGTAACAGGTTTGCAGAGGTAAAATCCATCAATCAAAGTTAATGAACTCAGAAAGAGCCACCATGCACATACAGGGGCATGCACCAAAGATACCAAAAGAAAAAAAAAGAGTACCAATCTTTTATCTATGGAACCATAGACCACAGACCAATCATTTTCCATTGGATCTGAATACAAACAGGATGCACATGGTGGAAAACCATACCTTAGAGAAGAATGACCCGCACAGCTCTGGAGCTCTATACCATCTTGTAGCAACATAATCCTGCAAGGTATATGATAAGCAACACTATAAAGGATAGAGTTTCACAAATACATAGAAAACAATAAGCATCTATAAATTGCATATGCAACAAAGGGAATATCAAAAACAGCATACCGTCCAAAATATTGTAGTAGGGGCATCATTAAATGCAACTCTCGCTAATCCAAAATCACAAATTTTAAGCTTGCAATTTGCATTTGCCAGAATATTCTTGGGCTTCAGATCTCGATGATACACATTTGCTGCAATAGAAGAACACAAATTCAGAAAATCACCAATGAACAAACTAATATAGTAATATGGAAAAGAAAAGGCTAGAAAAGGAAGGACAATACATAGTCTGTATTAGTGCTAAATGTGCTTGAATTGAAGCTGAAGAATTGAAATTGTCCTCATTGATGAAACATGAGAACTAAAAAGATAGTTTACAAAAGGGAGGCAGCAAATATGCTGTTAACAAGGATGAAACTACATGCTTGAATTGAAGGTGAAGAATTGAAATTGTCCACATTGATGAAACATGAGAAATAAAAAAATAGGTTACAAAATGGAGGCAGCAAATATGCTGTTAACAAGGATGAAACTACCACATGTATTACCAAATAAATATAGGCATACAAAGAAATGTAGAAGAGACAACTATATGTATGTATATATACTATATCATAGCATAAGCAAAAGCAATAGCATAAAGAGGAACATTACCTGTGTGCATATATTTCAAGGCGCGTAAGAGTTGGTAAAGGAAAAACTGTTGATGTTCACGAGTCAAGTCATCATTAGCTTTGATCACTAGGTGAAGATCAGACTCCATAAGCTCGAAAACAACATATATGTCTTTGAACTCCCTACATGATGGTGGCAGCATGATGCGTTTGATTTCAACAATATCAGGATGACGTAAAAGCCTTAGCAACTTGATTTCACGAAGGATCCGAATAGCATCAGAAATGTGCTCAAAAATATCATTTATTTTCTTTATAGCCACCTTTTCCCCAGTGTGTGTGTCTATGGCAGAACAAACAACTCCATAGCTTCCCTTCCCTACAACTTCAAGAATTTTATACCGGTTGGCTTCTCCATATCCAATGAAGAAGTCCTCCTTTAGGCCCTGTATATTTTAGAAATCAAAAACAAAAAAAGGGCATTTAGATTCTTGGGTGTCCATAACTCACTATTGTGCCAGAAGGACTATATATATATATATATATAGATATAGGCATGGCAGAAGTATATATATATAAATGAATTTGTCTTACAGTGAGAATCCAGGTAATTCCACACCGACAAAATTAGATAGATGATCCCGAAAGGAACTCCAAATCACAATAATTTAATCACTTGAGAAAACAAAGTAAAAGCATAGTGGTGTCCAAACTTTGAGTGGAATATATGAATCTATAAAAGCTTTCACGGAACGGAACTTGATTCTAAATAAAAGGTCATTAGCCAGCAATTTGCACTAGTGCGGCATCAAATCTAGATTCTTTTCTTGGATATGAATTCTGACGAAAACAGTAACAAAATACGGTCCAATTTTTAAGTAAAGAATGCTAGAGCAGAGAGGGGGAATACCAAATTATAATCATAAGAATTTATTTTTGAAACCCAATAATGATTTCAAATACTCATTGAAACCTCAAAGGAATAAATAAATGAAATAAAAGATTAATTGTACAAAGGAAACCAAAAAACTTAGAACCAGAAGGATCAATCTTTACGGAAAAAACTAAGATAAAACACGATGATCACTTTTTTCGAATAAAACTAGATAGTTGAGTCATTCATAGGTAAGAAAAGAACCAAAAAAATAATAATAATAACAATCATCGTGAAATCCCTTTGTGTTGCTGAGAAAAACTTGGAAAGAAGAGAAATTTCGACTGTTCTTGTTTTTCTGTAGTCTGCAGTTCCCAAAACTTGAAATTTCGAACTCAACTATGCAAAATAGTTGATACGATGTTTTTGCTTTCTCAAGAGTTCCCAAGGAACGAAAAACCCAAGACTGAGAACTCGATTTCCTTTCTTTCCATGAATTTCTCAGCAAGCGAACTGAACAGAACAAGTTTAACCAGATCTTATCTATCTTAAGCGAGGACAAGTTTCGGAAAGTCAGAAACCTTCTTTGGCAGATCTTTCTGCATCTTTCCTCAACCAAAAAAACCTGAAACTCCTCCGCTCCTTCTTCTCTTTCTTCTCCTTCTTCTTTTTGTTCTTGCTCTGATTCTGGTCACAGCACAGCCGTGAATCTAGATACAAAAATATTATTAAAGAAGATAAAATTTAACACAAGAAAATCATCCACATTTATCCTTTCCCAAGAACAATTCTCGTTGACCGCTTCGCCAACCAGAGAAGAAACTCTCCCCTCCCAAATCTCTTCGCCTCAGCTCTACCTTCTAGGAATTTTCTCAGGAATCAAACAGACCTAATCACAGAAGGGAGAGAAAGAGTTTGATACGAAGTTGTGCACTTGTGCGGTATGTGTCCCTTTAAATACTCATTTTTCCTTATTTATTTTTAAATTTATTTTAATTATATTATTTATTTAATATGCGGAAACTTATGGTTACGAAGGAATTCGGAAGTATCCGTACTTCATGAATTTTATCTTTTTCATTTTCATAATAATACAAAATAGTTTTTCATTTACAGTGTAATCAATTTTATTTTTAGAATAAAAATTATAAACATCATTTGGATGTTTTGTGAAAACTATTATTTGTTGTCTAAATTTTATTGGTTTTTTATGTTTTTCATGTTATTGTTATTTATAACAAAAAATTAGAAACCAAATATATATTTGGCTCACAATTTTTTGTTCTGAAAAATAAAATAATTCTTTATGTTTTTAAAAACAATTATCAATAATAGTTTTTAAAAATAATAAAATATAAATAAAAAAGACCTGAAAGTGTTTTTTGTACTTTTCTTATCTTTTTGTCTTTTAGAATAAAAAACGGTTTTCAAAAAACTATAAACCTAATATATTCCCTCAAAAAAAATAAGATTTAAATAATATATGTTATAAACTAAAAGAAGGATCCAATTATAAGAGGTTCATTGTAAACTATTAAAAAGTTTGTTTTATTTAAAAAAAAAAAAAAACCTTTTGGTTATTATTGATATCCAAAATTAATTCAGACATCATTTAAAAATAGTTTTCGTTTTTAAAAATAATTTTTAAAAGAATTCATAACACTATTTTGTCGTTTTGGTTAAAAATAGTTTTGAAAATAAAGTAAATTTGCTTATCATGTCTAACAAGATAAAGCATAAGAAAGTAAAAAATTTCAGGTTGGAGTCCTATGAAATACTTTACTATTACCTTATAATATCAAAAATTAAATAAATAAATAAGATAAATATGAGTGATTTTTTTTTTTAATAATAGGGGTTGTTTTGTTTGTCCATATATCTAATTCAATTAATAGAACTTTCAAATTTTAAAAATATAGGTTATACACTTCATTGATGACATTTTATTATATTGTAACAAATGTTTAATTGTCAAAAAACAATAAGAGTTGCTTTGGTCTATTTTTCATAAATAACTAAATTGTTTTAAAAAAAAAAAACTAACTCCAATAGGATTCTTTTCCTTTGCAATACTTTAATACCAATAACTAAATTACTTTTTAAAGAAATTTTATATTTTTGTACAGAAAATAAATTTTAATTAAACAGGTAAATTTTTAATCAAATTGCACTAAATGCATAAAATTTATTATTTATTAACAACAATTTAAAACTCAGAATCCAATTTAGTAATATTAAAAGTTATATGCATATAATAAACTTAAAATTAAATAATACTTGATGTGTTTGGACCCCTTCTCGATTTTAATATATTTAAAAAACAATTTGTAATCACAATTTTTTAAAAGCAGGTTCTAAAAAGAATAATGAAACATATTGTTGACCTCTTTATTCATGTTGTCTAGTCTTAATATTTAAACTGTATCTTAATTTTGAATGGTGAATTAATTTTTGTTTGACCCGATTCGTACATTAGCATTGGGAACGAAATAAGTCTAACCCACTTAGAATCTACCACTATGGGAATTAAAAAATAAAATAAAAATAAAAGAATTGCAAGTTGGTCCTTTTCACCCAAAGCAATAATAAGCTTTATATAAATTTGAGTGTTTTTTATATGGCAGCCATTTCTTGACCATTTACAAAAAGGCTCCAACCCAATATCAGTCACACCCACTTGGTTCCCACCATCATTTGGACAAGATGTTCTAAACTCAAGTCCCTATAAAATCATATAATACTATATCGATATAATATAAAGTGGAGAGATATAAAAAAATAAATTAAAAAATTCATCGAATAAGTAGGTGAGATAATTTGGATATATTATAGTTTAACAAATGATCTTAAGTTCGAGTCTTAAAAATACAGTTATATCATATGATAGATTGTTATCGTTCTTGTGGTCATTGGCGACATATGTGAATTAGTCGGAGTGCGATTATGATTAAAGATACATTACCGTATTTATGCAGTTGACCGGAATATCTTATGATTTGACAAAATATATATATATATATATATTAGAAAATAATTTATATTAAAAATTAATTCAAAATATGTTTTTTGACAAATTAATTCACTTGTGTGAGAGAGAGAAAGATTGAGAGATACTATGGCCTTTTTTGACAACTAGCTGATAATCGGTAGTTGTTAGCTTATTTTATTAGTTGTTTATATAAATATGTTTAATAAAATATAGCTGATAGTTGATGATGCGAGTATGTAAAATGACCAATAAGACGACAGCCTGTGATTTCAAACCTTCACGTATTTTTTGTTAGCAATTTAGATTTATAAGACAAGTTTGGCCAAAATAAGGTATCTTCTTATCGAATAATTAAAACATCATTTACAAAAAAAAAAAAAAGTTGATATTTAAAATTTTAAAATATACATATTTATTGAGTTACTAATTTAAAAATATTAACCTTAATATGAATGAATGCAAATATTCTTTATTAGTTTTGTAATAGAGTCGTGAACAAAATTTTATGTAAATTAGTGATAAATATGTCATATTGTTAATTTATTACGTAATAATTAGATATTAATTATTGAATACGATGATTAATTTAGTGAAACTTGTAGGATTTTGTAATCTTTGGGATAAGCAAAAATGATAGTATATTGACAAATTTGTAATGAATTTATATTTTCGACTACATATATATAAATAAAATTTGTTGTTGCATGATATTTAAATGCTTGATTGACGTCCCCATTGTCGGATCCTTTTATTGAGAATAACAAATAACAGAAGTTTTATTTCATTAATCCTTTAAAATTGATCAAATCTTTTAATTTTAACATAAAAACACTCTCACGATATTAAAAACGAAAAGGATTGAATTTTGAAAGTGATGATAATATGTATTTAGATCAAGTGTGTATACTATAAGGAATGTGCATACTAAATGCTCTGCTCCAACTAAGAATTCAAAATCATTTCCAAGACAAATTTGGTGGAGGAAAAAAAAAAGGAAGGACTGGGAAGTACACGTATCTAGCATCAGAAGCAGAATGTAATTATCATCGGCCGTGAAGGACAATTGCTTTATTATGTTATAAAAATTGCATTGACTTCGTTGTCATTCAAAAATGGTCAATTTTGTTGGATTTTGGGTTTGTGGGGTCATATATATACCACTGCCACCACCTATATATATATACTCCTATATATGTATAAAATAAACAGTAATGGATGAAATAAAATGTGTAGGAATTAATTTATATTTTGAAAATAAATTATAATTAATTTGTAGTAACGTTAGAGTAGAAAAATTAGACAAAGATGGTGATGAAGGGGTTCTTGACATTATAGTGTAGGGTCCATAAAGAGAGGTAGGTGGAGGCTCTGGGGACTAAGAAATGTTGTCCTGGCTTCTTAGGGACACAATAATCACAAGTGAAGGACATTGACATTATGTTGTCCGATTCAGGGATACAATGCCATGTATACGATTTGTTTGATTCTTATTTTTTAGAACAATTTTTGAAAATACAAACAATAATAATTTAATATTCCTTAAGAATTATTTATGTTATCTAAATTTAGTGTTTTATATATTTTCTTTGTATTTTAGAATAAAAATAAATTGAGAACCAAATGTGTTTTATATGTTTTTCTTGTTTTTTTTGTTTTATGATAAAAATAATAGTTTTCAAAAACTAAAAATAAAGGGTATGTTTGGTTATTGTTTTTAAAAACTGTTTTTGAGAATAATTTTTAAAAATACGGAAGAGCAACTTTGATGTTCTTTGAGCTTCTGAGTTTCTACGTGTTTTAATACTTGTCATATTTGGGAATGAAATTTGTTTTTCTATTTGTTTCTTTATAAAACTACTTTCAAAAGTAGAAATAGAGTGTTTGGTTTATCTTTTTAGCGTTATTGAGAACAAATTTTGAAAAACAAATAACACTTTTTGATGTTCTTTGAATTTTTTTTTTTTTAAATTTAATGTTTTTATTTTTTTAGAATAAAAAACATTTGTGAACCAAAAATGTTTCCTCGTTCTTTTTGTTTTAAGAACAAAAAATAGTTTTGAAAAACAAGAACCAAACATGTTTGTAGTTTAATTAATTATGTATGTTGAATTGATGCTTGAGAAAAAGACATCTATATCAGGCTTGAAAGGAATTCAAAATACTTTGTATATAGGCTTTCAGCGTTGTTACCGAGGTGATATCAAAACACTATAGTGGGAGTGTCCTCAACTTTCCATTTACCATATATTAAATCAAGAAAACAATTGAAGAATCGATGTTTTGGCCCCGAATGGGCGTGGCAAGCGGTTCGGTCAAATCTGAAAAATGGTTGTAAATAGATCGGATGGCAGATTAAACAATGAACCAGCAGGGTTCACCGTGAAGTAAACGATCGCTCCGCGGTATTTTTTAAAGTTAAAAGCGATGTTGTTTTGATGTTTTTACATTGAAGCGGCGTCGTTTTAACAGGATGAAAACATAATTAAAGAAAAATTGATCAATCTTCTCTGGCCCAGTGATTCTAGAGCATGGGAGGGAAAGTTACAGGAATCATTTCTATTATATTTGTGGTACAGGTATTTTAGATATTAACAAAATTATATATTACTATAAATTAAGTATATATTTATATAAATAAGTTTATTCAATTTTAATATGTTTTTATATTTAAATATTATATATATTTTCAAAATAAAATTTAAAATACTTTATCTATATAAAAAGTAATAAATAATATCTTAAATATTATTAATTATATAATTTAAAATTTAAAAATAAAATATAAATAATATATTTGTATGTAAATCCGGTTGTCAGGTTTGACTGTTAGTCGACGATAAGCCGTAAGTGTAAAGCTTTTATGATTTAATTATCGATCCGTTTTTTAAAACATTGAGAAGAATAAGAGGAAGATGACGAAGAACACCATGAAAAAAAAGGAAAAAAAAAAGGGACAAGTTGCATACTTCCAATTTGTCACTTGGTAGGGCAGTTTTGCAGGGGTGCTTGTGGGGGTGTCCTTAATTCTGATCCCACAGCTGTCCCTCATGCCTGCCCTACACCTTCAAGCTCCCTCTCTCCCACTCAATCTCAATAATTTCTCTATAGTCATACCCACCATCCCTGTTTCTAATTAATGTCACTTTCACTCTATTTATTTTTCTCTGATTCATATTTAATAAATCACATTGAAAATTATACATCTAGACATAAATGAACATGTATAAAAATAAATCAAAATATTTTAAAAGAAGTAGATATTTTTTATAACGACTCGATATAATTATAAAGATATTATCCATTTTGAATCCTAATAGCTCTTACAATTTTAAAATGTGTCTGTTAAATTGAAAAGACTTTATATTTATATAGTGTAAAAAGGTTTTTCTCGATATAAAATATGACAAACAACTCTCTTACAAACACAACTTCTTCATTATGTCTTGCCTGAGATTATAGGATAAAGCAGAATAATCGCCTCTGAGGCCGGCGAAGCGTCAGCAGAATCGGAAATCGGAATGCGGCTGATCTTATTTATAATGGTTTGTCCGTCGTATAAGGTATTATGGCAGTCCCAGTGAATTTTTCGTAATTTTAAAATGAATCGTCATCAAGAACTCCGTATTACCTCATGCCACAATTTTCTTTCGATCAATAAAGGAAGTATGAACATAATATACTCTGAAGTAATAATTGACATGTGTTGAATAGATGTAATCAGTAAAATATTCTATTGTAGTCTTACCGTTCATCATTAAAGTCAATTGCTTCAAAGAGATAATAAATAACATGTGCAAAATGTGAAGAACAAGGGAAAAAAAAACTAGCTACTGGTAGGTCCTTTAGTCTAATAGCTCACTATAAGGTAAAATAAAATATGATTTGAATTGCAAATCTTAATCTCCCTCTCTTTCTATAACACTAAAGTAAATATTTCACATTTTGCACTATAAAATAAAATTTTTATATTGATAGCTTTTTTAACAATCAATTATTTTGAATTTTATTTTATTTTTTAGTTTTATTCACTTACATTACATCGTTATAATATTATGTTCTTGAATAAAAACTTGAGATCAATGTCCCGTAAATCCATTCAACCCCTTTGCCATTTGAATTGGTCTTCAAAGACAAAATCTAAAAATATTTTGCAATATGCATGTTTTATGAAAAGGCTATTCAAGGAATGACATTAATCATTTATATTGTTGACATTAATGAATTTAAAAAAGAAAAGGATTAAATTTTTCTACCAAAGTTTAGTAGAATGAAGTCTTGTATTAAATCAGAATTAATCAATTTTGTCAGTCAACATATAGCTTTTAGTTATATTTATGTAAAATTTGTATATAAAGAAATTTTTTTAAATAGCCTTTAAAAAATAATGTGAGTCAATTAAAAACTCGAAACCCATTTGCTTTCCACTGCATTCAGGTCTTAGTGATCTTTTTTTTTCTTCAAATTGGTTTTTCTTTCATTCGAGAAATAAAAAGTTGGTAAAAATAATTTATTTGAAAATCCTATATTTAATATTTTCTTTCTGATCGAATTCTTACGTTGATAGGGCGTGGAGCCAAAGACAATGTCTAACAACGAGATAGAATGGTAATGAAAACTTTATTCTTATTAATTATTTATTTAATTTTATTTTGGATTTACTCAAATAGTATTTTATCTATTAGTATTTGCGGTTTATCTGGCAATTTGCGATTTATAATTATGATTTTAGGATTATCCATTAGGATTTTTCTTTGTCTTTCTCGCGACGCACCTTATGTTATTGTTTTTGGAAAACATTTATATGGCAAATTAAAACTGAAAATTCGTTTTATTTATTTGTTCTTTTCTTACTAATTTATTGTTTTTTGGCGAGCTACATCAATTTGGTATAAAAACATAACTTGATCAGAATCGAGTTATTGTCTTGACCTGCACGTCAATTTGGTATGAGGCGTAAAGCATTCCAGAGATCAAGTTGTATTTTCAAATCTGCATTCAAGAAAACCAAGATCCCGAGTCTTACTTCAATTTGTTTCGTTCGCTGTAAGGCTCCCCCTCGATATCGTTGCCGCAATTCCATATCCACCATCAGATCATAAATAAAAAAAAGTCAAAACTGTATCCAGGACTGTTTTCCTCCGACCCTTAAGTGGTTGTTAAATCAAATTATAAGCAGCACGCCTCCTCTTCAATATCTAGGCTGGTAAATATAACCCGTGGGCAGTTATTGAGAGTTGTTTGTGAGAGCGATCGCGATAACTCTCCCAGTCTCCGTGGAATATTTGTAATTTGTTATTTAAATTTAAATTGGGTATCCTTGAGATTAGGCGAAAAATTTCTCTAAGTAATGAGGAATTATAAAGTAATTTCTTGATGTAAATAGTCTAAGGAATTTAATGTTAATTTATTTATGTATGGTTGATTGTTGCAGGCAGTCAAAAGCGTTTTGAAAAAGCTTTTGCTCTGAGGCGTGAGCGCTATCGTTAAATGGAATGGGATCTGTCGTAATTTTTGCGATTGCTAGGCATGGATAATGCTTGTTTTGATGTAGAGGACTTGCTACCTTCTGGCGCCTTTGGGTGCTAACTCTTTGCCCACAATGTCTGGTGAAGTTGCGCCAGCGGTCTGTTGCTATCTTATTGTTTACCATTTTCTAAGGAGACGGTGGATATCGCCAGTGATGGGTTCATGAGTTCTAAAGATAAATGGTTACCGTCGTTTCTTGTCAAATGGCGTAGTGAATCGATTACGATCTGCCCGGATAAAGAGATGATCTTCGTCGTTTGGATTGCCATTCGTTAGTTATACCTTTTCGCTTTCATTTCTTGAGTCGAGTTCTTTTTTTTTTTTTAATGGGAGGAAATGATGGGCATGGAGTAAGGCTGTATCTAGCTAGCAGATAGGCGAGTCTAATGAAGACTTTATTATTAATTATTTATTTAATTTCATTTTGGATTTATAGATAGTATTTTAGTTTATCTATTATTTATTACTGGTTATCATTAGGAATTTAGATTTGTCATTGATTTTGGGATTATCCATTGATTTTTATTTGCATCTTTATAAATAGCGCAGCATGACTATTGTTTTTGGAAGGCTTGATATAATATTAGGTATTAAAGGCTGAAATTTCGTTTTATTTATTTGTTTCTTTCTTAATTTTATTGTTTTTTACGTGGCATTAAAATGATTGAGTATAAAACACAAAACTGTGAGGAATCGGTTCCTTTGTCTTCGATCTACGTCATTCGTTCATCTAAATCTCCTATATGATTTGCTCCACGATGTATAGGGGTATTTTCATCAATTCTAGTTGCAGGTTATTATAATTTATGTATGCTAAATCATGTAAAATTTATGTGTTTTTCTTGTTTTTTTTTTTACCCTGATTTTATCATCTTTGTTACATTATATTCTTTTAGATTTATTATTATTATTATTATATTGTTATAGATTTTGTATCAAAATATTTAGAAATTAATAAAATATATATAGGGAAATATTATGATATCTTGGATGTGGATGAAGATGTGTTTGGAAAATGGTATAGACCATTGATGAAAAGAGGCAATGGCATTAAATATGGATTCAACTATATGGTGAAGAAATGGTTGCATTCATGTTATTTACGAGAGGTCGCTTTTGGTGCAGTTGGTTACCTTCGTGTGTGGGTAACTACTTGTGGCTCAGGGGTTTACCCTAATTCCTAGGGCTATTTGGTTCTCGGGAAATGCAAAGGAAAATATAAGAAAATAAATATAAAGGAAAAATTGAAGGAAAGAAAACTTATTATTATTATTATTATTATTATTTATAAAAGAGATAAATTTATTGATTCAGATTAATAATACGATCGATAGAAACGCAGTGCGAAATTGTTAAAATTTTAGAAGTCGCGATATATACATGTTAATATGATCGGGTTCAGCGTATCGTTTGATAATCGGCAATGTTAACGTCTTGATAAACGAGGTTGATATTAGATGAGCATCGGATCGAAACACGTTATTTGGGCCAATGACGTGAAAACCATGAAGAAGGCAATGGTAGTAGCATGACTCACTGCGTGCGTAGTCGACGACAAAAGCAATGAAAAAATAGAGAAAAATAAAAGCGAGGCGCTGAGTCGATATGGAAAATGGAAAACTGTTGAAAAGCATATACGAGGGAAAACGTGGAAGAGACCAGTTTAGTGATAATAATTAAAAAAGCATTTCTCTCATCATTTAACATGAAATAGCACGAACAAGAAGAACAGAGATATGAAGGCTAGATTATTATTATTATTACTTTCTACTTCAAACAAATTTTATTTATTGTAGATTATCAATATAAAGATTAAATAATTTAAAATTTTGTAAGTTTCTATGTAATTTTATTTATTCTTCATTTTCTTTAAAAAAAATTATTATACAATCAAATATGATAAATAATTCTTTTAGTACTTTCCGGGAATCAAACATGACCTATTTTCTCTCATTTGTTCTCTTTTTCACAGTCCACCAGAACAACAATGAGAGATGATTTTTGTTAATGCTTAACTTGAAATCACCCCACATATTTTTGTTTCTTAATAAGCGGTTCTTACTGCGTATAAGGTTTTAATTTGTTTTATTGATTTTGTGGATTGATTTAATAGATCGTGGTTGTGTGATCATGCGTCTGACGTATGCTTTCGTCGTCTTTTGTTACGATGTTAATCTGGTGTGGGTGATTTAAATAAGCAACGTATTCCGTCCGGACATCATGTCATCGAATGTTGGTGCGTCGATATGTTCTGAAAGCGAAGTCGTAAAGTTATAGTCGTCATGATTGTCCAGATGTGTGGGGGTAGGTTCGATTATCAACATTAATCCCGGATCTTGCGTTATTCTGCAAGTTTTTAATGAATTTGATTCAGTGTTTTTATCAAATGTATTGCTTAGTTTGAATCAATAATATTTTTTTTTCCAAAAAAAGAAACCTAAATGTGAAATTAATTTATTTGCAAGTATGGTTGGAGGGAGAGAATGGGAAACTACATGGACCACTCAGATATTCCTTGAGAGCCAGGGTATGTATAATTGCTTAATTAATATCTCTTAATCAATCTGATTAAGTACTACCTTATCCGAATCATTTATTTTGTTCATTATAATTTAATGCAAATCCAAACCTTGTGATTAATATTTACAGAAGCTCCCAGAATCATGTTGAGAAAAATAAACAAGTGATTATGTAGTTTTTAATAAAAAAGAAAATAATAAGCAATTAATTAATTAATGACATAGATATAAAACTATTGAAAGAAATAAATATTCGGAATTTAAATATGTTAGACTTCTGCATCATAGGGCCACATAAATAGCCATCAATTAATAATCATTGAATTATTAGATGTGCCCACTTAACAATCATTGAGATATTCTCTAAAAAACAATCATAGAGATAGTCTCTAAAAAAAACAATCATGAGATCAACTTGATCTAACAATCCCCTCAATTTAATTTGAGAACCTTTTTAATAATTTACTTTAGCAGGGATATGATGTTAATGTTATGTAACAATTTTATGTTAATAATTTTTTTTTTTGGAAAGCAAGAGATTTTTTTTTTTTTTTTTTTGAGGGAGGAAAGCAATAGATTTAAATATCAATAACAATCCTAACATTAGCCCATGAGGGCGGACTCAAGTGATAAAAAGAGTGAGATGGGCATATGAGAGATCCGAGTTAGAATTCAAAACATGTTTTTATAATGTAATATGTATTGTGAATAGATGTAAAAAAAAGAAAAAGTCGTAATATTATTTTTTATTTGGAAATATTTGTAAAGGTATTCAAAATACAAAGAGCTTGATCCATTATCCATAACTAATTACTCTAGGGCCCAACCCATTCTTAGGTTGGGCCTAGGGTCAAGCCCATAAGGGTTGCAATATGCCCTATGAATATGCTTGGGCTTCAAGGAAATGAATTTAGTTTAAAATGGTAGATTTGATAAAAATTTACTTGCGATTCGTGAATACGTCTGAAACGCGTGATTTTTGTCGATTTGATTGGTATAATGTCGTATTTTCGTCAATTCGCTAATGACCTCATGACGCATTTGAGAAAAAATGTTACATTTGTGTCAATCGGCATAACACAAAATTGACTTGAATTGATCCATTTAATTGTTTTATTAATTAATTTTTTAACTCAGATTAACCCATTTAATATGTAATTTGTATTCAATCTTGATAGATTAATTATAACTTATATTATTTTAAATGATAAAATTAATAAATAGGTTATACGTGTCGTGTCACGCATTCTTAATTGAATTAGTGTTTAGTATTGTTATTTTAAACTATTATTTATATCGTATTCCGGTGCCGTCAATGAAATACACCGTATACTCTGACCTGGCCGAACGCAATACGCTTCTTCACAAATTCCCACGGTGCCCAGCGACATCACAGCGTTGAACTGCTACTTTTGTATGTGAGAAGATTGAAATACTTTATACACACAAACACACTTGATTTGAGGTAATTTGAGTAAAACAAAGACCGAAGATTAGAATTAGAGTTTATTTTTTTGACAAAGGCAGTACTAATAAGGATGTTGAGTTGGGTAACATTTCTTTGAATCACTTCAAACTTTTCCAAAAGCCAACATTTACTTTCCTTTTTTCAGTTTGCTTTTCAACATCTTCCTTTTTCCCTTCTTTTTTAGCAACTATGACTATACCAAGAAAATATGTATCAAAGATTCTTTTTCATTTTCATATGGGTCCAAGGATTAAGCTTAAGTCTTTTCTGTCTTTCCTTCCAACCAATTTTCCTGCCATCTTATTATTACCATTTATTATTATTGTAACTATGGGTTCAATCATATAGATATTGTTCGTTTCGGGTTTAAAAGATCCTTACAGTTTTAAAACATGTCTACTAGATTGAGATGAATCCATACTTATATAGTGTCAGAAAGTTTATTTTATATTTGATGTGAGATACAACAAATATTCTTTATATAGATAAAATGTCTTTATTGTGTTTTATGAGATTGCAGGACCGAACGAAAGAAACCATATCATTTGTAATAATTTGATCAAATCATGTAGATATTGACCCAAAAGATCTCAAGATTTTAAAATATGTTTATTAGATTAAGAATAATACATATTTATATAATATCAAAAAATTTATTTGGTATTGGGATGTGACAATTATTATGGATATCGTCAAAACCTTCACCGATGACTTGATAAATTACAAAACTTGACACTTCTTACATCCTCGAAATTTGCATCTTCAATTACAATTTGTCAATATTATTGTCATTCAAGTCTTCTCTTTTCCCAAGAATTGAATTAAACATGTTACTATCATACCATAATAGTTTTAAAATCGGGAAGAAAAAAAAGTTATAAATGAGATTTCCCTATTTGCTTTTGAATGATTGTATTAAAATAATATATTAGTACAAGTAATAAAACAAAAAATAGAAATTATATTTTTAATTTAAAAAAGGAAAAACATATCAATCAAGAAGGACTATTGTAAGATGCTTTGATTTGCCTTGTTATTTAGAAAGGGATTACATGTTACAAATGTGAATGAGCACCCATAACAGTGAAGAAAAGTACAGTACAGTCACTCAAAAATATCAAGTTGGGAGATTATAATGACTTTAATATAAAGTCTTTAAAATAATAATAAATTTTTTTATTTTTATGCAATGTTTATTTTCTTAGGATACTCTTACAGATTGAAGTTCTATGTTTCTTTGACCAACTGTGTCTAACTATTTCCTTTATAATGGAATCTATTCTAAAATTTAGACTTCAAAATCAATAATAAAGAGTTTTGTTAACTTCAGGCCTCGTGTGACTAGTCTAGATATACGTTGGTTATAAAAAAACCGATAATAAAGACAAACAGCCTACTTTAAATTATTTGTCCAATGATTTGATGTATAATTAAAACCTAACTTTATCAAAGGTGTTTCTTTATATAAATAATGAGGTGGTATTCATTTAAAAAAAATAAAGAGTTTATATATAAATGCATAATATATCACAATTTGAAATTAGCATCACTTTCTAATATATTAATCTTACTAGGAAAAGAAAAAAAAAATCAAACGAGCCACTTTGCCAAATTTGATCCAATTAATTATTCTCCAATAAGCAAGAACATGATTGAAACTCCCCCTTTTTTTCCCTCAAAAAGAGAAAAAAAGGTGGGCAACAAATAAAAAAATACATCATTTGCCTTTCTAATATTATTTTCATAGAGGACATGATAACAAGAGGATTATGGGAATGAACATGAATGATCATGATGAAGAACAAATTAAACAAGGGTTTTATTGATCAAGTAGCATCAAAATTCCAATATCCCACTCAATAAAATCTGTATATTTATATATATAGAGATGGAAATTAAATTAAGAAAGAAAAGGTTGTGAGGGAAGAGATGCTTTTAAGGGTTTCTTTCTAACTTAGTTTTCCGCCATCCTCGTGGGATAGAATTGCTGATGGGATTCGGTCCTGAATGTACTTCATGAAACTCTTTTCTTTGAATATGATCATCATCATCATCACCACCCTCAACTGATAACTGATCATATGAGGAGAAATATCTCATTTTTACATCAGAAAAATATAATTCTCAAAATAGGAAGGAAAAAAAAAGAGACACAATTGGGTGATTGGTTACCTGGTCTGTAAGATCCACTGATGTTTCTCTCTTTCTTTTTATATCAGAACCTAAATCATCATAAGAAAGAGGAAAAAAGGAAAAAAAAAATCTCAGCATCCAAACAGCAGTCATTGAGAGAGAGAGAGAGAGGGAGAGAGAAAGAGAGATTAATGAACCTTGAAGTGGTCTGATGGCATGAGTTTGATAGGTAAAGAGATGAGAGAGTAGCAAAAGGGAAAGGAAAAGAGAAGATGAAGGGGAAGTCATACTGTTTTCATTAGGAAGATGATCAGAAAGAAGCAGGGTTGGTTGAGGGAAAAATAAATTAAAGCTAAGAGAGAGAGAGAGAGAGAATGGAGTATATATGAAAACAAGGGGGGTGATGGATCCAAGTGATGAGATGGGGGTTAGCAGATCAGAGCAGACAGTAACAAAAAATGAGGTGGATAAGTCTGAGTAACTAAGAAGAAAGTAGTAATGGGGTTACGTTTTTGATGCCTTCTTCAACACTTGTCATCCATGGCCGCCGCCTCAACTGTTCAGCTGATCAACAAAAATGAACAACCATATAAATATATATAAATATATAACTCTTATTTCTCTCTCACCCATGACCCAACCTCACATTTATTTCCTTTAATTAATCCATTCCTTCCTTCTTACCTTCATAATTATTTATACGACACCAAAATCCCAAATGTTTACCACTACTCCACATAATTAATTAAAAAGCTTCTTCTTTCAGCTGTTTACTTATACCATCTAACACTACTACTACTACTACTACTCTGCTGCTTCTCCAAGTCTAAGACCAAGAAAATTTGTACGTTAATCTACTATTTCCCTTTTCCCCACCTTCGTACGTTGTAGAAAGAAAAAAATCTTGGGAAATGCACAAACCTCAGATTTGAACATGGAATCTTTCAAAAATATTAGTACATTGGTACTGTCTTTTATCAGCTTAAGCTTAGAAGTGAGCAATATATATATGGTAATGATCACAATTAGCTATTTGCCAATTAATTAATACGGTCCGTCTTTAATTTAAAATTAGAGATGTTGTTTTGTTGCAAAAAATCTATATATATGCAAACTAAATATCCCAATTAGCTGAAAAAATCCCATGATTATGAATATTCATAACTAGAGCTAAAGGATGATCACTTCACAGCCTTGCCTCAAGAGCATGAGATTAATTTTCTGCTGTAGCGTATATATTGGGTAGGGAGTTGAAGTACTTACGTAGGCCATTGTCTTCACCTCCCTCGCTTAGATCATGGATGTAAGTATGTGTACAAAAGAAGTTCATCCACTCCAGGTTGCATTGGAATGAAGCCGGAATTAAAAACTGCTGATGAGAGAGATATATCTTACAATGTAGCCCACTTCTCACTCCAAGATTCAATTTAGGTTGATTATGTTGGGTATGTGTCCAAAGTCGCATATAGGTTATGAATGGGAAATGATTATGAGTTAAGAAGAATTGAAAAGATCCAATTAGTGTGAGACCATTTTGGGAGGAGAAGTCCAGAAACAAAATCATGAGGGCCTCAAACTTAAAATGGACAATATCATACCATTGTAGAGGAAAAGGTCCATGAGGTTTCCCAACAAGCGGTATTAAAGCCGGTCATCGACCTCGAAGTGGGGGTTTGTTTAGCCTTGCAATCTCATAGGGTGTTTGTGACATCCCATATCTAATATGAGAAAAATTTCATGGCACTATACAAATATGAGCTTCTCTAAACTTAGTAAACACATTTTAAAGTCGTGAGGACCCCTTGTACCCAAAGCGAACGATATCCACATGGTTAGATCGAGTTATTACTGTTATATAGAGTTTATGATCATTCCTCTTCATTTTTCTATAAATATAGGTTGTAGATCTTTTGATCATGTCTGTGATTTTTCTTTCTATCATCCATCTAAAGAAGGAGCTTTAAAGATTAGGAGGAAGGTTTGTTTTTTTATCGTCCCAATGAGAATGTAGATATTTATCAATGGAAAAAAGTGCAAATGAAGGAAGAGATTTCCTTTCTATGCTATGCAAACTAAGGAGAAGAATTACAAACCCCTACCCAATTTAGAAGTTGATGGTGCTTTTTCTACCGATATTAGGCTGGAGCCTCTTTGAGGCCGTTGGGCCCGATCACGATGGGATTGGGATCATCAGACGGCTGCAATCTACAAAAGGGTGATTCGGCGGGGTGTGCCGGCCGTCGCTCTACGATAATGGCCTGACTAAGTGGAGTTCCTTCCCTTATGAAAAAGAATTCAGCTGACTTTCTATGGAATTAATTCTTTGCATACCTTTTTGTGAATTGGAATGGGTTAGTGTTATAAGGGAAATAGTCATGGTTAGTTTCGCCTCGTTGGATAGTGATACGGTATCTTTCTCATTGGGTGAGGAGTTTTTCTTCGTATCATGGACCGACTCTGGGGATAACAAAGGAGTCGTGATCATGCAGGTCTTCTTTCCTAATCAGGTAGGATCTGCGAATCATGGAGATTGGGCACATTTCCTTTTCACATGTGAGTTTTCGGGCCGCTATATCACTTGATTTCCGGTAGAGGTGATTTTAACTCGAGCCTTGGCTCAAGTGTTTATGGCATCGGTAGGGTCTCATTGTATTGACTTCTTTATTGGGGGATTCGACGACTCACTATAAAGTAGAGGTTTGGGCACATGCCTGGGTTTCTTATTTCTGGCTATGTATATGTTATCTACGTGATGGCCCCGACTCTTAACTGCGAGGCTTAGGCAAGAGTGCATGAAGTGTTTCTTGGATCGGTTGCGACTTCCACGTGGCTTGTAGGGGATGGTTTGATCTGAGCTTTGTCACCATCAAGCATCTTGTGATAATGATGGCGCTCTTTCTATTTTCGAGCCTATTTGGACTGTCGCTCCTCATGCCTTTAGAAACATTCCTTGTATCGCACTTTTCCACTTCTTCTGCGGTTTTGGAAGTATCTTTGATTAGTGTTCAGACTTGCTTGTGGTGCTTTTTTTCTTCCTAGGGGTTATTTTCCTTGTTTTCCTCCTTGGATTCGGTCTTTTCCCTTTTTCCTCACCTGTTTTTCTTTTCTTGGCTTTTTTGATTCGGGTTGTTAGGGCGTGTTGGGTTGGGGTCCCGTCTCTTTTGTAGCTTTGTTCGTTCCCTTTCCATGTTCTGATCATCGTGCTTACGTGACTTACTTGAATAGAGGGAAGGTTGGTTGATTGAGAGTCGGTGTTAGAAGTGAAAATGGCGGCGGGCTTCGGTGGTCTGTTGCTACGAGTTGTGGAGTTCTCCTAGTAGATTCTCACCTCCGCCCAGATGAGGAAGGTGAGAATTAGGTATCTGGCGATTAAGATATTTGAGGGTTCTTTGGCGTGAGGTATACGGGCGTTGTAGTGAGCCCTAGTCGGGTGAGCGCCGTTCGCTAAAATTTTGCTACTGGGTTGTGGACCTCGCTGCTCTTGAATCTGGTGTCTGATATCCTCACGTCTTATGTGGTGTCCGTTCCCAGATGGTTTGCTTCTTTGAGGCGGCCTTTGAGGCATGAGATCTGTTCCTTGCGCGCCCGGAAAAAGTGTTTAGCTTGTTTTAATGTGTGCTGTCCTAAGCTCTCTCCCGATTTTGGCGTCTTGGTAGGCCTTTTGGTTTCTTCGAGGATGGGACCTCGGGGTTCGTAGTATTGCTCACGTGCTGGATCCTCACTGAGCGAAGAGCACTTGGAAGGCTTCTTGTACATTTCATGGGCCACTTGGCTATTGTTCAGACCTCCCTTCTTCCCATTAGCAGGAAGAACCGCTATTTCTTTGTCGAGGGTCGACATTGGGAATCTGACCTTGTTGACCAGATGATGCGGTGCAAGGTTCCGACCGGTATGGTACTTTGAGGACACGTATTGAGTTTTTACATGTCCATCACTGGTATGGGTCGATTTTGGTCGAGGTTATGTTTTTTGACTTTGTTATGGTTGTGTTGCCTTCAGGTATCCGTCCTGACCTTACTCCTGAGGACAGGGAAGTGAAGCGGCGGCTGGGCAAGTGTCTCCCTCGGCGTATTCCGATTTGATCAAGTCGGACCTTCCTGGCTCTTCAGAAGTGAGCCCTTTGAGTTATCCTCGTTCGAAATCTCCTCTGCTCCCTGCTATGGAAACCTCTCTTGGGGGGCCTCTTGTTGTAGAGCCAACTCGGGGAGAACTTCGGGCCGTGTGGAGCTGTTGGCGAAGAAGAAGATGAGCGTGAAGTGCAGGGCTCAGGATCCTGCGAGACGGCCTCGGCTCGAGAGTGGAGTCCGAAGGTGGGAGTATCGATCCCTGCGCTGCCCAGCTCGGGTGAGGGGTAGGAGTGGTCCTCTTCGGCCGAGGTGTCCGAGGTGGCGAGTGAGGAGCGTCTCTCGTCCTCCACTGCAAGAGTCAAGGGTTCTTCGAGAAGGGCCTTTGACCTTCTCCCAAGAATCAGCCACCTAGCTGTTTGGAGCCGCCCATTTTAAAACGCCTCACGCCCCGACCTGAGAATCACGGGGAGATGATGATCGCTTTAAAAGTGAAGAGGGGTGAGGGGCTTCGCTACTCACCAATATTGAATATTCTTAGGAAGTGTTTCGTCTATTCTTCGGGACTATAAGTCTTAAGAAAGTAGAAACCTATATAGCGTTGAGAGCTCTGGCCACTGTCTCTCCGGGGTAAGTCTCTGCACTGTGACGCCTTCTTTATTCGTCTTATCATTGTGTTGATGTTGTAACTATCTTGTTGCTTAGCCGGATGGTGTGAGTGCCCCGATTTAAGTGACGCCCCAACTCAGCCTCGGTGTCAAACGAGGGTGTGTTTTATTTACACAATAAACTTATAAACTTTAAGCTTGTTCATTCCCATATAATGTTAAACATTCTTGCCAATATATTAAAGTAGCGACCGGATTGCAAAATATATATCTGAAGCTCGTGCTACGCGGAAGTGTTCAACATTTACAATATTTACATTGTTTAAAGAAACAAAATGCATATACATTAGACCAAAAGTTTTCCGGTGGGCATCTAATTGATGTGTTGACCTTGGGGCCGATGCGGATTGTCACAATCCTCTTGTCTGTAGGTACTGCACGGGATGAGCCGTGCTAAGCTTTACGCTTAGTGGGGATAACTCGTGGACGACTACTAATAAGAGTCATTTCACTTTACACATTTACATATACATATAACATATCATATACTTAACATGTCTATGCTTTTCATATACCATGTATATATATTTCCCATACATATAATTTACACGTGCTTATGCAATCTTACTTTCTTATCATATCATGTTTTCATTTAGGTCGTTTACATTTTCTTCTTGTTCTTGTCAACATATACTTATCCTTTGTGTACATATCTCATTACATAACAATGCTATGCTTCTCATATCATGTCATGTACTTTATCATTTTGAATCATTTGCGTATACTTGTCATTTGTTTTATATTTTCGTATACGTATAAACCTTAGAAGTGGATAAAGGAAACTACTCTGCAAGAATTAAAATGTTGTACTCCTTTGTCTGGCTTGATGGTCTATAAAAGAGCCCGAAGGCGTTGTTATCATTGTATGAGACAATAACCATCTCTGCGGGCCCGAGCACTGTTATCATTATCTGGCGAGACAATGACCATCTATAAGGGCTCGAAAGCGGCTATGTGTGTGACCAAGCCGGGGTGACTAATTAATATCTTCTTGAACTGTTCCTTAATAGGCATGCCCATCCTATCCCTTTACCGGGTTCTAAGCGGTTAATCACGTGTATTTTATGTTTAGTACACGCCTTATCTCATATTCACGAATGATTTATTATCATCCACGGTTGTATATACATTTTCTCATTTATTCATATCTTTGCATTTTATAACATTATAGCCATGAATAACTATAGTTTTCGCATATATTCTTATGAACTATTTACTATCATTTCAATATCAAACTATATATGGATAGATTCTAGACTCAAGGCTTTCCATAGAGTCCCAGAACAGCAGACTCGGGTGTGAAGAAGTTAAGGCGGTGTGAAGTTGGAATCACTGCTGACTAGCCCAATCCTAGCGGCGTGACTCTAGAAAAACCTAGATTTCAGCGGGGTTATGTTCACCTACCCCATCCTCCCACAGGTATATGGTTGGAATCTTGACTGTGGGCTTTCCATGAGAGTCGAGAATAAAAACGAGTTCCTTACGAAAAGTTATGGCTGTCTAAAGTTGGAGGTTTGAAGGTGTGCGAGGAATTTCCCATAATTACGTAAACCCAATTACGTACTAAGAACTACAATTTAAGCCCAACCATGCAATAGCATGGGTTCCGCGGCTCACGTGCCCCGAGAGCTCTGATTTTGAGCCCAACCGCAATGGCGTGGCTTCCTGCCAGCGTGCGGAGGCTTCACCCAGGCTCGATCTGCATCAATTTGACCCGAAACCATCCCAGAATAGCCCTTGTCCACCGACCACATTATCCTCCCAATTGAGGCCACAAAACATGCCACAAACACGACACCAAACATGCCAAAAACACAGCATAAATATCTTTAATCAATCCACGAAATCACCCCAGGAATAAAACCAAAGTTCAAAATCATACAAATTCTGAAAGCATAGCCTCAATTACAGTTCTGGATACAAACTTAGTAAGTTCCATACTAAAGTCTAACAAAGTCCATAATAAAATCCACACTAACTATATAAACCTCTAGGATACTTCACATTGAAAACTATCCTCAGTGGAATAGATTCCACACTAATGGTAATCACACTTGTACTCAAACTCCTAGCCTAAGAAGTACTCATATAAAAGTTCACAAATTCACACTAACCCATAATAACTTATAAGAACTATACAAAAATCTTAGGTTTCCATACCTTAAAACCATGCACAATTCCATATAAAAACTAGACTTCCTTACCTTTCTCGTCTCTTCTTCTTTTTCTTCTTTCTTCGTCTTCTTCTTTCTCCTCTTCCTTTCTCTCTCTTCTTCTCCCAACCGTGAGTTTTTGGAGACCAAAATGAGATATTTTGGTCTCACCTCTCCTTTTATACTTAATTTCCCTATTTGTATGCACATAGGTCCTCCCACTTTATTATTTGCACTTAACTTACTGTTATCTGACTTTTACACATAATCTTCTTAAATTATGACCCTTGGGGTCCTAAATTGGTGAATGACCAATTTATCTCTTGTCTTTTGTATAAATTCGGGTTTTCTAAATTTTCTTTAGCATTATTTTATTCCAAAACATATTTTCTATTATACCTAAAATGATATGATAGAAAACTGTTTAGCACACTGGGGTGGCTGGCTGTATACTACTTATAAGGACTCAACAGAGGCAAGGTTCACCAGAACTTTGCTAAGGCTAAGGAGATAATATTAGTGCTAAGGTCGCCTTGACTCAGAGGGCCGAAGGCGAGCCCTATTTATGTGCTTGACTCCATGATGTTTTGGGGTTTAAATCCGATCTAAAGCATACCTCGACTACAAAGGCTAGAGTTGAAGACATGGAGAAGAAGGCTATAGAGAACCTAAGGTCCGTCAGAGATGATCGCGAGTGGTTGGCGAAGAGTCCAAGCCATAGAGAAAATGGTTTTACCAAGGTAGCTGATTCACCTGCTCTACTGAGAATCTTTCAGTCATATCAGAACCCTGAATGAGGAGGCAAGATGCCACGGCTATGATCATCCAAAGGGATGGAGTAATAGCGGAGCTGAGGGACGAGGCCTGCACCTTATGGGTCTCCGTGTGGCTCGCTTTCCGACGTAGGGCTGCCAAGGCTTTTATGGTTTTGGACTTCAATCTTCAAGTTCCTGATGAAGAAGAGGCGGAAGAATCCGTTTCTAAGGATGTAGCGCACTCAGGCCCCCGATGCTCTTAGTTCCCCAGGCCTTCCTGATAGGTTTCCAGAGTTCTCGCGAGGGCTGCTCCTTCCCCTCGCTGCTAGGCTTTGCCTTCTCGACATAAGGTCTGAGGGTTTACTACCGAGAGCCGTAGCTCCCTCAAACACTTAAGTCCTTTTGTATAACCTTTGCGTCGAGCTCTAAGCCCTAGACATCTGTAATGCCAACATTGGTTTTGTTATTTTATGGATATTCGTCCTTCTACCTCTTTAGTGTTCAGACCTTCTTGTGGTGCTTTTAGTCTTCCTAGGGGCTATTTTCCTTGTTTTCCTCCTTAGTTCGGTGCGTCTTCTTCTCACTGCTTTTCTTTCCTTGTTTTTGAATTTCAAGTTGTTGTACGTACTGGGTCAGTCCCGTCTTTCGTAGCTTTGCTCTCGTTTCTCCCTTTCCGTCTTAGTCATGCGGCTTCGTAGGCTTGCAGAATAGAGGAAGGCCTACTAAGGAGCCTGTCGTATAAAATGGCGGCGGACTCCTGGGTGGTCCCTGTTGTTGGCGCTTGCCTGGGTCCTCCTAGTAGGTTATCTTTCTTCGCCAAGTAAGGGCAAGGGGAAGATTAGCGAGACTAGCATCTCGCGCTTGAATATCTGAGAGGGTCATTGTGAGGTATACGCACGCTGTGGGCCCTATCCGGCCGAGCCTCTGCTCGCTGCAAATTTCTTTGCTGATCGCACACCCCCTCGCCGTCCGAACTGCAGTCCCGATATCTCAAGTCTTATTGCAGTCCTGCTCCCAAGATGTTCCGGCCTCTTCGAGTAGCTACAGAATCTTTGAGAATTAAGCCCCGATTTTTGCACCCTTCATAAAAAAAGTGTTTTACAATTACTTAATGTGTGCCCTGTCTCTAGCTCTCTCCAATTTTAGCCTTGGCTCCGGGCCTTTGGTTTTCTTTCAGTGATAAGGGCCTCGGTTCGTAGTGCAGATTGCTCTGGTTGTCGATCTCTCTCAAGATGGAAGAGGTCCCTAAGGCTTTTGTAATACTTCTAAGCTGGCCACCACAAAGCTCATTATTTCCGACCTCCTTTCTTCCCACAAGCACTGGAAAGACCACTATTTCATTGTCCGGGGTCGACATTGGGAATACAACCTTACTGACCAAGATGATACGTTAGGGATTCCGACAAAGATGGACTCGCCCCAAGAACTGTGAGTTTTCTCTCAGTCCATGGTAGTAAACAATTTTTCGAGGTCAGTTATGTTTTTGACTTTGTTATGGTCAGGTTGCCTCTGTGCATCCGCCCACCTTACTCCCCGAGGACGGTAGCTAAAGGCTGGTCAAGCAAGTGTCTCCTCGCGCATTCCGACATGATCAAGTCTGGATCTTCCCGACTCTTCGAAGTGAGCCCTTCTGAAGTTATCCTTTCGCTCGAACCCCCTCGCTCCTCGCTATGGAAACCTCTCTCGGGGGCCTCTTTGTCAGTAGAGCCAACTCTCTGTGAGGGAACTTCAGGCCCACAAAAAGTGAGCCGGGGCTGGGAGGAAGGTGGGCAGCATGGAGCGGGCTGCCAGTGGCTCGGGGATCCCTGAAAGCAGCCTCCCGCCGAGGTGCGGTCCGAAGGTGGAGCATCCATCCCCTCTCAAGCGCCCAAGCCTCAAAGTGAGGGCAGGGGAGTGGTCCTCTTCGGCCGAGGTGTCCGAGGTGGCGAGCGAGGAGCGCCCATCGGCCCCTCCACCGTGAAGAGCCGTGCTCCTTCGAGAGTGTCGAGCCTCTAAAAAGTCCTTCCACTTCTGCCTGAGCCCTTCAAAGACAAAACGCCACCTTCCCCCAACACAGGAAACGCGGTGGAGATGATCAAGCGAAGCTTCTAAGGTGAGGACTACTCACCAATGGGATTCAACACGTGTCATGGAGATGATCGCTTAAAGCCGATGGGGTGAGGACTCGCTACCACCAATGTGAGGCTCGGCCACTGGGCTCGCTTCGCCTATCTCTCGATCATCTCAAGAAACTCGAAGCCCCGCTTCGCTTGAGGAGGCTCCACCCCATCTCGTGGACCGTCTCGCATGTTTACAGCCGTCTTTCTTTATTCGCCTTATTGTTGTGTTGATGTTGGTTCCTATTAACTCCATCTTTGTTCCTTGGCGTATGGTGTGGACGTCTCCGTTTCTCTCGTGACGCCCCAACCCAAGACCCTGTTGCTGAGGTGTCATTTTTTTTTACAATAAAACTATAAACTTTTAAGCTTGTTCATTCATATAATGTTAAACATTTAACTGTAATTATATTCCGTAGCAAATGATTACAAAATATATATACAAGCTCCATATATGGAAGTGTTCAATATTTACAATATTTACATTGTTTACAAAAGAAACAAAAATGCATATGTTATTTAGACCAAAAGGTCTTCCAATGGGTATCTAGGTGATGTGGTCAATTCTCGAGACTGATGATTTGGCCCCGTCCTTCACTCTCGCTTCTATACCTACATGGATAGAAAACCTGCATAAGCTTACGCTAGCGGGGGATAACCTAACACTTCACTAATAAGAGTCATTTCACTTTACACATTTACATATACATATAACATATCATATACTTATGTCATATTATATACTTGTCATATACACATGCTTATATATGATCCATACATATAATTTACACATGCTTAAGCAATCTTATACTTTCTTATCATATCATGTTTCATTTTAGGCCGTTTACATTTTTCTTCTTGTTCTTGTCAACATATACTTGTCATCAGGTATGGTTATCATTACATCGCAATGCTATGCTTCTCATATCATGTCATACTTTAATACGAATAATTCGTGATATACTGTCATTTGTTTTGGCAAGTTTCATGCCCGCATAAACCTTAGGAAGTGGATGAAGGAAACTTGGCAAGGGCCCGAAGGTGCCTTAATTTCACCGCACGAAACGTTGGTCTATAAGGGTGCTAAGGCACTGCTATCATTGGATGCGTAATGACCATCTATAAGGGCCCACAGACTGCTATCATTATACAGACAATGACCATCTATAAGGTCCATGGTAATGACCCAAATCAGCCAACTAATCGCATGTCGCGAGCTTTTCCTTAATAGGCATGCCCATCTATCCTCTACCGTGTTCTGGGGCGTATTAACTATGTGTATTTTATGTTTAATACATATCTCATATTCCTCGAATGATTATTGTCATCCGTTATCATATGCGATATTTTCACTCATTTATTCAGATTCGCATTTTTCATATTTCATTATATGCATGAATTAATTTGCGGTTATCATATTCTTTAAGTGAACTATTTACTATCATTCCAATATCAAGCTATATATGGATAGATTCTAGACTTAAAGGGCTTTCCATAGAGCTAAGAACATAAAAAACGGAGCTCAAACGAAGAAGTTATGATCGTCCTAAGTCAGAGAGGTCACACATGATTAGCTTAATCCTCTAACTCACACACTTGCAAAACTATAGATTTACAAAAGATACCTGAATTTAATATCCTCCACACAGGTATATGGTCAATCTTGACTAATGGTTTTCCATAGAGTCCAAGAACACGGAAACAGAGTTTGAACAAAAGCTTACGCCGTCAAAGCTGGGAGGTTTGAAGGTGTGTGTGGTTACGCAATTGCGTGAAACCCACGCACTGCGCGCACCCGAGGGCCGCAATTTTAGTTTCAACCACGCAATATACGGGGTTCCACGCACCACGTGCCGTAGAGCCATAATTTTGAGCCCATCCACGCAATAAAGGCTGGCTTCCACGCACCAGTTGCCAAAGAACTCTCAAGTGCCCAAGATACGCTACTGACCCCTGAACCATCCCTAATAGCCCTTGGGTCCACCGACACCACATTATCCTCCCAATTGAGCGCCACAAAACATGCCACAAACACGACACTCAAAACATGCCAAAAACATACATAAAACCATCCTGCCAACTAATCAAATCACTCCCAAAAGTAGGAATAAAACCAAAGTTCAAAATCCATACCCCACACCAAAGCATAGCCTCCATACGGTTCTACACAAACCTTAGTAAGTTCCATACAAAGTCTAACAAAGTCCATACAAAATCCACACTAATCCATACAACCATGCTTCCATACTAAAAATCCATCCTCAAAGGGAAGATTCCATAATTCCTAACAAGTAATCACACTTTCTAGCACCTCAAACCTTAGCTCAAGGGGAGTGAATTTCATATAAAGTCCACAAATTCACTTAACCCATACTAATCCATAAGAACCATACAAAAATCTTAGTTTCATACCCAAAACCAGCACACCCTGCATATAAAAACTAGACTTCCTAATTTTCGTCTCTTCTCTCTTCTCTTCTGTCTTCTTCTTTTTCTTCCTTCCTTTCTCTCTCCTTCTCTCCCAATCCAAGATTTATTTTTTTTGGAGCACTCAAAAAATGAGATATTTTGGTCCCACCTCCTTTTATACTTAATTTCCTTTTATTTGCACATAGGCTCTCCCACTCTTTATTATTTGCACTCACTTCATTATTCCACTTTGGCATATAATCTTCTTAAATTATGACTCAAATGTGAAATTGGTGAATGACCAATTTACCTCTGTCTTTTTGTATACCCGGTTTCGAAATTTTCTATTTTAGCATTATTTTATTCGAAAAATATACATTTACTTTTATTATACCCAAACATGTTATAAAACTCCGTCGTGCGCATAATTAAAGCTGCTACGTATTAATACTATATAAAGGACTCAAGAGCAGGCCAGTTCCTGGCCGAGCTTTGCTAAGGCTACGAGCATGCAAGGCCAAGGTCGCCTTCCTTGACTTCCGAGAGGCCTAGCCAGAAGCTCGATACAAAGCTTAACTGATGATGTTTTGGGGTTTAAATCATATCTAAAGCATACCTCGACCGCAGTGCTGTGAGTTGAAGACATAGAGAAGCAGCACATAGAGAACCTAAGGTCCGGCTGAGGGATGAGCTTCACGAGTGGTTATGAAGAGCCCTGTTACCAGAAGAGCCAGCCGGGCAGAGCGGCGTTGATCTAGTTCACCCAGAGGCTTCCTAAGCCCAGAGCTCGTGGGAACGGCCTGACTGAGGAAAGATGCTACCAGATCTCCCGCAGGCGGGAGGCTATGATCATCCAAAGGCGACGAGAGTAATACGGAGCCGAGGACCCAGTCCCGCACCTTATGGGCCTCTCGTGTGGCCTCGCTCCGACGTAGGGCCGCCATGCTTAGCGGGTTCATTGACTTCCAATCTTCGCCCCTGACATGAAGGAGGCTGCAATAAATCCGCTTCTCAAGGATGGCGGACCTTGAGGTGTTCTCTTAATGCTCTGGCTCGGCCTTTCCAACGACGTCAGTTCTGCCAGGCTGCCTTCCCCGCTACAGTTTTATGTCTTTCTCATTATGTGCTCTGGAGGTTGCAGACTAGAACAGGCCATGCCAGCTTCCTCAAACACAAGCCCTTTGTATAACTCGTACTTAGAGCCTAAGCCCTAGACATCCAGAAGCAAAAGATTATTTTGAAAGTGGTTTTATGGGATATTCGTCCTTCTACTCCCTTTAGTTTTCCTATTTTCTTGCGACCGGGTTGAAAAATATTTTCACCACCTAATCCTTTATATTGGGCTCTGATTGAGTTATGTCTCTGACCGGCTAGGTTGCGGTTAAGGCTTTTCTGTCAGCCAAAGCAACAAGGCTCTGAGACTGAGCCAAGGCCGCCTCCCGAACCGAGCTATAAGCCTTTGAAATTAAAGCCGCAAGGCCTCCAGCCAGATGACTCTGAAACAAAGCTACTACATGGCTCCCAGCTATGGTGCCTCAAATGAAGCACACAAGGCTCTGAGCTATATGGCTCCTTGGCTACCTAGCTTTCCCGGGCCAATGCTCCTATGAACCGAAATGCACAACCCTTTCTTTGAATATGATTTCACGTGGCTCGTTGAACCGAGTCAAGGCCTCAAACCGGAGCTATAAGGCCTTAGCCACATGACCTCGAAACCGGAGTTACTACATGGCTCCCGGTTATATGGCCCCTTGAAACTGTTTCGGTATGGCTCTGGCTACCTGGCCTTCTGGGTTGTCAGGTTCTTTATGAACCGAGCTGTACGACCCTTTTGAATTTGAGCTACAAGGCTAATTGAAACTGAGCTGCAAGGCTCTCTTGAAACTGAGCCATAAGGCCCTGCTGCGCGGCCCTTAGGAGCTACATGGCTCCTGAAACTGAGCACACATGGCCCTGAGCCATATGGCTCCTTAGCTACTTGGCCTCGGGGGCTGTCAGGTTCTACAGAACCCACAACAATCCTTTTAAACTGGTTGCAAGGCCTGCAGAACTGAGCTCACAAAGACTCTTCTAAATCCAGCCACAAGGCTCCCTGCTACATGGCTCCAACCTGAGCTACCAGCATTGCTCCTGAAACCCAAAGCACAACACGGCCTCGAGGCTGAGGCGGCCCTTGGCCACCCTACGCCTAGGTCAGGCTGTGCCCCAGAACCAAGTTGTACTACTCCCTTAGAATGAGAGCTACAAGGCCTGCTGAACTGAGTCAAGTGGTCTACTCAACCAGCCGTAAGGCCTTCTTAAAAACCGAGCTACATGGCTCCTCGAACTATGCGGTATTAAGATGGCTCCCTGAGCTACAGCTCATTCCCGCCTTCTAGGGAAGATACATACCATAGAATCTAATAAACTATACTGCCTCTTAAGGTCCGTTTCTTGCACTATGTTTTCTTGATGCCTGTATCATACTCCATGTAAACCTTCTTCCCTCTTCTCGGCTAGTGTTTGTGTTCATTCATGATGAAGTCAGGGTTTGATCCCTCACTACACCTGGTCTCGTTTTAGACCTGTGTCAACGTATACTCGATGCTCTACCTTGCAGAGCTGTGTCTTTCTCCCTAGTTCCTCCCTGCGGAGTCAGGTTGTTTCCTAGTCCTCACTCCACATGGAACTGGACCGGGGAAAGTATTCGGAGGGGCCGGTATGCTCAGAAGGGATATTTTTAAGTCCTGCTTCCTCCATTATACCTGTCATCTTTTCTTTTCCTCTTCTGCTTCCTTCCCTCTTTCTCTTTCCCTTTCTCTTTCTCTTTCTTGTGGTTTTCGCCTTGACTAGGTGTTGGCTGATGTGAAGAACAGCCTTGCTGATTGTAGTTTCCTGAGATGTAGAGAACGACTTTGCTGATTGTAATCTTCTGAGATAACTGGAATAAAAGTATCTTCTGGTACTCTGGCTCCTTTAGTAGTCTTTTGAATTTTAAGCCATTTTTCTGCACCTTCAGATTGAACAATCCATTTATCTTTTCCTTGCTGAAATCTATCAATTTTCCTTTGACATATACCTTATTTCCTTCATCTTCCACCATATTAAGAAAATTTCCTTAACTCCACGCAGCTACACGCCCAGCTCAGGCTCACCTAGTGACGCTTACTCCTCTCTTCTCAAGCATTTCAAAGAAAGGGGAGATGAGTTTTTGTAACTCTCTTTCAACTATGGAACCTCAAGGTCCTTCGTATTCTTTATCCATTATAGCGCATACTTGGTCTCGAGATTAAAATTCTCCTCTCTCTCCCCCTTTCATTCCTCCGCCCCTTTAGCTTCTTCAACTCCCCTTTTCCTTTTTCTTGATTCTTCCTACAACAACTCATGCTCTCCTTTATCTCTTCGTACTCTTTCTTCCCTCTCGTTTAACCGAGTTTCTCGAACGTTCCCTTCCTCTACTTCCGTATGCTTCTCAACATCATCTCGTCACAGTTTGGAATGAGGTGTGACGGCTCAGACATGGTCAAGATAGGGTTTTGGAACTATAGGGTTTTAGAAGGTAAGATGAGAGGGATTTGATGAAGGAAGCTAAGAGGGTTGATGGTTTATGAGAAAGGTGGCCTTTCAATTTTTGAAAAATTCTCTATTTATAAACTAACTGTTTTGTTGTGCCTTCATTAAATGTTATGACAACAACTGCCCTAGGGTTTGTTCCATTTTTAATATTATGTTGCAACATATAGAAATAATTGTCGCGACAGAGTTTTGCAATCAATTGGAAACTAGGTCGGTCATATGTCGCGACATTGTGAGAAATGTTGCGACATTCGTTCTGATGCTCTTTTGAACTTATGTCGCGATAATGAAAAAATTTGTCGCGACAGAAACTTTCCTTTTCAGCCTTGAGTCTGTTGATACGTCAGCGATTACGTATAGCGATGTTGCGACCGCTAAGTTAAAATATCGTTTCGACTTTGATATATCGCAGATTCTTGATTTTACGGATATATCGAATATATCGGAGATATATCGGTGGATATTTTTACATGAATATTGATATATCATAAATTAACAAAAATGCTTTGAAATTCATGGAAATACTTTGTAAAAGTGTAAGAATGACATTAATAATGAAATATAGACATTAATATTACATTGCTATGGTCTTTCACCACCAAAATGAAGATCGACACGTGGGTTCCATCGCGAACATTCGACGAAGGGATCCCATCTTCGTGAAGACAATACTTCAAAACCAAGACATACAGTTCCGATAATATTTATTATAAGATCGAACATGCCATGCATAAATGTCTTGAATTGTACCCACAACCTTCTCCATGGATAGAGTGGAAATTTTGCTCACCCACATGCTTGCTTGATAACCAGTATAAGGCAAGCCGTATTTGATATAGTTTGAAATGACATTTGTGCATCATGAGGATAGCGTTAATCATTCCATATTCACCAATGAACTAAGGATGTGAAAAAGGTTAACATAACTCAATGTGTAAGGAGGAAAATCGCAGCATCATTGGATGAATCATCGGTGGTTGAGTGCCAATGTCATTGACTCAAAACTACCAAATCACCTTCATCAGGTTGTGTCATTCTTCTTCGTCGACCTCTATATGGCTTTCCAAGGGCTCCAATACTCAGATTCGCCTCTCTTAGACCCATGGTCTTCTATCTGTGTAGCATGTGTGAAATCATCTTCACCCGCAACGGACTCAACGGATATTCACTGTCGCCGACCCAGACATCCCCAATTCATCACTTCGTGATCACTACCTCATCATCGGTCCTCTCTCCCCGATTCATCACAGCTCGTAGTAGAAGTACCAAGAAAACTAGGTCTACTACTATGTTCAACACTTGAATCAAAAAGTGTGGGTCGAGAAGTGATGTAACATGTCGAAATGAGTCTCTAGCCTCGACTGAACTTCACTATGAACTTCTTCTAATAAAGTCCTATTACCATCTACACCGCTTTTCGAACATGCTAGCACTCGTGGATCAGATTTCCATTTTCACTACTAAATGGAGAGGTTCAACCCATTGAATAACTGGATATCCCTCTACCACCAAACTCATCAAATGTCTGTGCAACCCAAGGTAATCTTTTTCAAGAATTTTGTATCATTCCTCACGCAGATATCTCGTATCTTTAGTTCTTCATGTTGTAGTAACAAAAACCAATTGTTCGAGCCGAAAAGCTGGTCGATTCGCTTTTGGGGTGCGGATCAAATCAATGTGCTCCCAATTTTTCTCATACATGTCAAGATGATGTTGCTTGGGAAAGAACCCAAGGGCCAAATTTCAATGTAGAGCAGTAGTTTCATACATGAAACTACTCGGCCCACGCAAGAATAAAAATTACGCTTAACATTCAAAATTTAATAATAACATGGTAATGAACTTTACTTTTAAACTTTTAATAAGAAACAACACTCTCCAGAAACCATTAAATCTTCTTGATAAAGGTCATTGCCGATCACCAAACTCCCTTTCGGGGCATCTCTCAAATGATATTAGTTTGAACTAAAGAACCTGACAAATCATATATGTGTAAGTGTAACCTAAATAAATTGATCCAATTAATTAGAGAGTATATAGTGTAATATATACCTTTAATATTTCCATTATTACCAAGAGACTCACAAGAAGAGCGTATAAATTTTCCAAATACTTCATATGAAATGTACTTGGAGTAGCTCAGTGGTCACTACTAACCTCAAAGCCTATTAAACTGATTACTAATATGCTACAAAAGATTTAGAATTAGTATGTGTTAAATGGTTGAAATAATATGCTTTAAAAGTGATTGTGATATGGAATAGTTAATTACAGATGAAGAGGTGATGTTTGAGGTTTTATCCCAACTTATCTGGCATGATGTTTTCGACCCATTCTTGGCTTGGCATGTGTGTAACTTTTTCATCAATACTGAATCAACTTCATACAATAAATGGCATTGTTAGGACGATTTCGTAATCAACAATGCGAAGAACTCAGATATAGTGCCTCAGTTAGATTGACACTTGTGCTGCAGGCGACCTTCTCCCAATATGGATGATTAAACATGGTGTCCTTCAACCTCACGTCCAACTCGCCACCGACTTAAGCCAAGAGGTTTCATCTGATCAATTTGACAAAAGATTCTCAATCAAATTTTCTTTTAAATAATTGCTAGGGAAGAAGTACTTCTTGATCGCAAATCTTACATGGTCTTACTAAGGGCAAATATCTCCAATTTCGCAAACCTTTCTCATTGTTGCAAGCAACCAACCATGATTGTAGATGAAGCAGATCTTTCGTGCATTAGTAATCAAGTCGTAGAAACACTTTCTGCTTACCAATATCTTCAAACATAAGGTCGATGCAATGTGGTCACATGGAGTCTGAGCTATAAATCTGTACTTTCATTAATAATTTTCACGCACAAATGCTGATCCATCGTTCAACGATTGCACACAACATTTGCTTCACCAACATCCTGTCACGCCTTTCTAACAAACCATAAATGTATTTGTTGTTTGATATTATTCATGCAGAATCAACAGATACTTAAGAAAACATGTTCCTCTTTATAAATATATCATGAAATTAATATGTTTAATTTGTGGACTCAATCCATCCATCACACATAATTAAAATTCATAGGTCTTCCCATTTCTCCTTCGAGATTCACATAATCGTCTGGTGTTTTATACCTGAAGTATTCAAATATTTAAGTTTTGATTTGTATGAGACAGTGTTCTGGCCCCATGCCTACAAGCAAAGCAATAATATATGGTTGCAACTATAATGTAAGATGAATAATTAAGAAACTTAAAACATTACACACGCTGAAACAAAAATTAATAATTCATACAAAATACATACACACAGGAAAGAGCATATGCTATGTAAAAAGTGTTTTGAAGGGTGAGAGTTCTGCTTTCAGGAGGCTTAACGCTCTCTATATATAAGAATTTATCGATTAATCTACCATCAAGCTTTGACAAAATTTTTGTAGATATTTAATACTTGGCCTTGTTGTCAAGATTTGTATAATGATGGAGTAGGTATAATAATTAGAATGCAAAGTTTGTAATATAATATGAAGAGCGTTTGTAAATCGTTATACTATAATAATGAATTTAAGTTAAGATTTTACAATTTTTCTTGCCTCATAAACCCTTCTTCTTCGTCGACTCCATTCCATTCACTAGCTGGGATGCACCACATGCCGCCTCGATATCACCGCCGGGCCGTGGTTCATGTCAAGCAGATACATATAAACATCATCATCTTCCTCCTCATTTTCCTCATCATCATCATCACCGTCATCAAATAGATGTCTATGACTACCACCCATTATGCCTCACAATTCAGATCGAATTTCTTCAATATTCACAGCTTTCTTTGCTTTGACTTTATTCCTTTCAACCAAAAGTTGTCTCATTTCTTTTTTAACTTCGGGAGGCATATTAGGACACTTCTTGCTATTTGAGTGGGGATCTGTATGTGATAAGTGAAATTTGAACCGAGTTATTCTCGCCACTTTTAATGACCATACCACAAAATTGCATATAGTGTCATTTATGTTCCTCTGGGTAGTGCATTATTTCCAAGGTGATCACACCTCCGCACGCTTCCACTTCCAAATTATTCTTATCTATAAACTCAATAATTGTAATCAATTCATGCCCTATAATCTCAATCTAAATATAAAAGTTGCATCTTCACTCATATTACATTAATAATTAACAAATATAAAGTTGCATTAATTATCATAATTTAAAAGAAAATGTATATTTCAAAATTTTTGACATTTCACAAAATTTTTAATTAATACTAATGTAATATTTATATTTTATATCCATAATCTGAATCTAAATATAAAGCTGGGAATAGTAATGATTGGCACTTTAAAGAAATGTATATTCCACAAATTTTGGATATTTCCCAATTTTTTTAATTAATAATTAACAAATATTTATATTTAATCCATAATCTTAATCTAAATATGTCATTAATTATCATAATTTAAAGCTGAAAATGTGAGACTCACAAATTTGATATTTCACAAAAATTTTTAATTGATAAATAACAAGTGTTTATAATTTATATCCATAATCTTAATCTAAATATAAATACATTAATTATCATAATTTTAAAAAATGTATATTTCACAAAATTTTGACATTTCACAAATTTTAATTAATAATTAAATGAAATATTTATATTTATATCTTGATAATCTTAATTAAAATATAAAATTGCATTAATTATCATAATTTAAAAGAAATGTATATTTCACAAATTTTGGACATTTCACAAATTTTAATTAATAATTAACAAATATTTACATTTTTATATCCATAATCTTAATCTAAATATAAAGTTGCATTAATTATCATAATGGGAAAGAAATGTATATTTCACAAATTTTGACATTTCAATAAATTTTTAATTAATACTAACAAATATTTATATTTTATATCAACAATCTTAACAAACATAAAGTTGCATTAATTATATAATTTTAAAGAAAATGTATATTTAACAAATTTTGACATTTCACAAAAATTTTTAATTAATAATTAACAAATATTTATATTTTATATCCATAATCTTAATCTAAATATAAAGTTGCATTAATTATCATACTTAAAGAAAATGTATATTTAAAACGAGAAAATATGCATGTAATATATGTTCATATTTCATTTTTACATCTAATCAAATATAGACTAAAATTAAAACTTAATCTAAAATATAAACTAAAATAAAATCTTAATCTAAATATAAACAATCTTAATCTATATAACCAAAATTAAATCACGTAATCTAAATATAACAATCTTAATCTAAATATAAACTTAATTTAATTACTAAATTGCACAAATGTAAAAAAAAATTAATTAACATGGAAAGATACCTTAAGTTATTGTAAATTATGTATTGAACAAAATTTAAACACCAAAATTGACAAAAAATATTATTCTCCAATACTTTGCAAAAATAAAGAATTGTTTGAGAGAGAGTTTGAGAGAGAATGGATGAGTTTGATATGAAAACAAGTGATTTTATGGCTATTTATAGATTTTTCGGAGTCAAACTAACCGCTGGTCAAAAACCCTTAAAATCGACCTGCCGGATTCCGATTTTGATCAAATCTTATCGTTAGATCTTGATTTATCCGTTATAAATCAATTATGGCTGTTAGATCAAGTCAAAGAGTCAAAATCCACCGTCAGATAAAAAATATAGCCGTTGGAATCAAAGGGATTGAAATCTGGCCGTTGGATTAACACAGATTGAATTCTGGCCATCAGATCAACTACTAGCTGTTGAAAAATTTGAATTTTTGAGACAAAATCTCAACATTCCACGTGTCTCAAAACCACAACCGTCGATCGTGGCCAAAAAAATGCGTAATCAGCCGATACAAATGCATATATCTACCGCGGTCACCAGATCGGGCTTTTTTATATTTTTTGTTTTTTTTTTAATTCTTTTTACAAACTTGCATTTGTGTGTTTGGATATATTATGTGTAAAAACGATATATCGAATGATATATCATTGATATATTGACATATTTTTCCTCGATTTTCGAATAAACAATTTTAATTTGTAAAATCGTGTCTGGATGGTTTCGACACCCAAAAGAATCAAGATATATCTGTCATATTTTGCGATTTTTTAATCCTGCCGTGACACTGTGTAAACCTATGTTGTGACAAACCTACCTGCAACTGAGGTGAGGTTTGATTTAAACTTTGTCGCGATGAAAACAAACAATGTTGCGACGGAATTTGACAATAATGTTGCGACAGAGAGAGAACATGTCACGACATTGAACTAAGATTTTCTAGAATTACATCATTCCCAGTTTTCACTCAAGACACATTCAAAGCAATGTGTATTCACTCATATCCATCAGAACATAATTGTAAAAACTCATTTAATCATCAAAGAACCTCAATTCAAGTATGAACAACAACATTTCATTTCTTTACTCAATATAATTCTCCAAGATGATATTCAAAATATCTAAAAAATTGAAACCAACAAAGCTACTATTCATTTTCTGCTTTAAAATAAAATCACATTCCCTCAAACTTTAATTATGCATTATCATTAAAAACAAACTAAGGGAATTAGAAATACTCCCCCTTGTAGAGATTTTTTGCATATTTCAGTTTGAAACAATGTGCTTCCTAATAAAATTCATATTTGATATAGCTTCATTGTCTTGAAAAATCAGCAATAACTAAAAAAAATAAAATTTCTAACAAAATTAAAAATGGAACATCAAACACACAAAATTTAACAACATTAATCTAACTAAAAAAATTTAAAATTCAGCTTGGGTTGCCTCCCAAGAAGTCGCCACTTAATTTTCTTTTAGCTAGACATTTACGCGTAAAATGTCTTTCATTTCAACAAAACCTTTCCTTCTTCAAAACTGGATCTCAACTTCATTTCAATTTCCCCCAATCTCACTCCTCCTCCTCTCTCGAACGAGTCACTTAACCCTTCCTGATTCTTCCTCGTGTCACTGGGAATGCAGCCTCGGCCGACTGGTGGCTAAGGCTCAATCGCCTCTACCCGAGTCCAAGATTCTTCAAAGAGGCGTTGGTATTGGCCTAAAATACAATTGTGTTTGCCTGAAATGCTGCTAGCTCAGCAAACTTCTGCTCATATATGTTTAGTACCCTCTTATTCTCTCCTATGAAAGCAAGCATCTGGTCCTTAAAGGAATTAGATCTCCTCTACCCTTGATTTTTTGCTCTTTGTCTTGCTAGCTGCTGCTACTGTTGCTGTTGGAACCTTGAGGAGGCATGATATTGCTGCAAATTCTGTCCAGGTCTTTGACCTTGCTATACTCCTTCTCCACATGAGAAGTTCTCATGGTTCTTGAGCGCTGGTGTGTAGTGAGTGGGCAAGTTGAGGTTGGGCTTGAAAGTGTAGCTTCTATTGGCATTAAGGTACTGTGCCTCCTCAACTTGGTAGGGACCCTCATGGTTTGATCCTTCTCCAGTACTCTTTCTTCTTTCTTCTTCATCTACTGTCCCCACTTCAAGTGCGGTATGCATTATTCTCTCATTGTTTCCCCTCTTGTTCATCAATGCATCCACTTCGCTTTCAATGACAAGCCATTCTTCATTAAGCTCGATACGCCTTACTCCCTTTAGTTTATCAAGCCGCTTCCTTGAAGCTTAAGATGGAGCTTTGTAGTTGCATTTGGCAAGGCCTTCAATCATCTACATTGCCTCTCGCACTTCTTCAAAGCCCCACAATCAGACGTTATCAATTATACCCTCGAGGCATAATTCATGAAATGGTGTAATATATCCATATGAGTGGTCAAATCTATCTACACAGACATCTTTCTTTGAGGTCTCTAAATCTCTCCCATGCGTTGTAGAGACTTTCATCCTTCCCTTGCTTGAAAATTCCTATAATCTCTACCTCCTTTCAAACGTCGTGGTCGAGGGAAGAATCTGCTCCATAGCAAGCTTTCTACCAACTCTTCTCCCAATTTGTCATCGATCCAACAGCAAGGACTCAAACCAAGTCGCCGCCACATCTCTCTGAGAAGGGAAAGAGCCGCAGCCGATCACTATGGTTTCACCCCATTTAACTTTGGATCAGATTGCCATCCTCTACGACCTTCCCATACGCTCATCGATCTTCAAGGATGACCAAGAACCGGTGTCAAGTATATACCATGGCGATCAAGGCTGCTTCAGCTCAAAAATTATTTGCTTTATGGCGTTGTCTTACAAAGAAAATATTCATTCGAATAAGGCCTCCAAAATCTTCCATAGTCATTTGACTTCAAGGTCTTCTATTTCTTCTTCTTCAGAAGCAAAGTTTTTTTTTAATATAATATAAGTATGGTGGGAAGTGAAAGAAAGTATAAGAATAAAGAATATATATATATATATATCAATGTGTGTGTGTAATATTAATAAAATTAAATAAACTAGCTTCCATCCATCCATATATTTGTTTCAAACACTAAACCTGTAACTCATAACATGCAGCAAGCTGATCACAAAACACATTACAAGTCCACATACGGAAGTGCCTAAATATCATAAATACTGCACGCTCACAAAAATGTCAAAACACATACATCAGACCAAATTGTCTTCCTAATTGGTTACCAGTGATGTGTCACTTGACCGCTGATTGCATTGTCTCTGTCCTCCGGTTTCCTCTTCCTAATCTACACGAACTTAAATACTGTGTTAAACTTATAACTCTTAGTGGGAATGAGTACTCGTGTCAACCCCCTAATAAGGATCATCTCACTTATAGATACATGCATATACTTATGACAAATATAACATTCTACATATAATAAATAGGTTTGGCATTGCCATCTGACTTACTGGCTGCTCATAACTATATACTATCATCATAGCAGTGTTATAGTTTCTCATAATGTGTCAATAACGGAAGGTAAATAAAGTTGAAAGGTAGGTGAGGTAACAGAATAGAGATATCACCAGACTGATAGTGATCCTATATGTATGACTTAAACTAGGGTCAGCTTATAATGATCCAACTAGATCTTACATAACACTGATCCGTTAACCAGACAAACAGCTAATCATGAATAACAAGATGGTCATACAACTGCTTGGTATGCTTTCAACAACTTTATGATGATCAAAAGATAATTCCATTATAAGAACACCATTGATATATCATATACTATGAGATAGATCATTACTCACCCCATAATCTGTATTTTTTTCATATATCAAATTGAATATTCTCTTTCTTAACTTCTACAACACATGTTATCATGAATGACATTATTATGACATTATTTCATATAATAAGAATTCATATAATCTTATACATCTCGTCATAATCAATTATGTTCAATGTAAAGTTAATATACTAAGTCCCTTTTCACTATAATTTTTACTTTGTAAAACGTAATTGTTAGAGAAAGTGGATCTTCTAACTCAATATACCCCATGTCTAAGTTTTATGGTTCAAACATCATGTCATCAATTTCAATTTAGAGACATTTAAATACAACTTCCCATAAAGTCAAATTGGGTCTTATCAAATAAGATATTTGGCACCCTTCAATTTGTTATATTATGACACTTTAATCATATTCTTCATATAAAGGTCTCAAAGTCACTGTGGAAGGCTTGAAACAATGGAACATCCCAGCTTGAGACATGTGACATCCCCTCTCTAAGTTACATTTAAACAAACTTAATAATAGTTCAGGGAACATATGAAACACAAGTGGACATAATTGAAATTACGCATTGACGAATTTTCTGGTCAAATGGGGTCCTGCATTTAGATATACTTGGCTTTTAGCATTCGTTATCCTGCAGTTTAGCTTTACCTTGAATTTAAATCACTCACTCGATGAGTGAAACTCCAATTATAACCCAAATACACAAAACCGTCGTAAACCCAAATCAGATATTAGAGTTGACCACAAAAACAGTTTCTCACTTTGGTCAGCTTTTCGGTACATTGGGCTCTCAAACAGACACGATGAGCTCAAAATTATTGTTCTCCCAGGTGATATAGATGGATAAGGAATATCTCCCAAACCACCCAATATTACTTCTCTATAAATTTTCTCCTCCATCGATAATCAATAACCAAACCAAACAACCATTCCAAAACAAGGATCACAACAAAAAGAGAAACATCATAGCATCCACACAAAACCACACTTCTTTATTTCTTTTCCTTCTTCATTCTTCTCTCTTCCTTCTCCTTTCTCCCTTTCTTTCTCCTCTCTTTCTCTTCTCTTCTTTCTTCTCCCTATCCGACGGTTCTAACATAAATGCCCCAAATAGAGATAAGATGGGAGCAAATAGTTTATATATGTTTTTGTAATACTTTAACCTCATTTTCATTTTCTTCCAGAGCTAACTTATTTAAATCCTGTACTTGATATATGAACTATTACATAAGTAGTTTAATTCTTGTCCCGAAATTGCAAATTATTAATTTACCTCGACTCTTGAATTAATTCGAATTTTTGCTTATTTTATTTTTTAGCATTATTTATCTGAAAAATATACATTTACTTTTATTAAGGCTACTGCATGTTATAAAATGTCAGGCAGGACTTGGTGAGTTACAACTCTCTCTCTCTCCCCCCCCTTTTAAAAAGAATTTCGGTCCTTGAAATTCATAGCCTAATCAAAGAGCTGCGTATCGCGCCTCTCATAGTCGCTTTCCGGCCCTGGGCAAATTCCTCTTCCTCGCCCATGGTGTCACGTAAGCACTTTCAATTAACTCACTTGCTTATTCCGCAACCGTTTCACCTCTCGAGCCATCAGCCTCGCCCTCATCACATGAAAATCTCATCTGCACTTGTACTTCTACATTGCGTATGTGCGACCTATCGATCAGCATTTTCAAGTATAGACACATAGAACACATCAGCGCAACTCGCGAACCATGGAGGAGTGCCAACCGATACGCCATTGGTCCGATTCTCTCCAAAACTTCATACTGCCAATGAACCCCACTCGCCTTCCCTTTCTTTCCTTTCAAATCTAAGCACCTTTGTCCTTGGAGATACCTTTAAGAACACTTTATCAATTCACTTCATATTCAATGTCCTTCCTTTTCAAATCGCATATGACTTTTGTCGATCACCTAGCAATTTCTTTAACCTTTTGGTCGAATAATCCGAACTACTAGATCTTTACTATGTCCGACCAATGACGCACCCCCTTCCTGGATAGGAAATTCGTCAAGAACTCCACAGAACCTCCCACCAAGCCTCGCCGAATTTAATAAGTTACCATGAAGCTAAGTCGCTAAAACCGGCCGAAACCGATTTGGAAAACGTGGGTTATAAAATTTTTCACTTTTCTATCAAAATCACACCTTAGATGGTAAAATCCCAAGCAAAGATAATCACGCAGACAAGTGGTCAAGCCTAAAATACAAAATCACCCGTATAAACAATATACACTCCCAATGTTTTCCAAATGCTAACTATAACAATAAAGCGATCCTCCGTCCTCATCAAAATATGATAAGTGATAAATCCAAACATAATTTTATCTTCAAGAACTCGTTTTTTCTCAAAATCAATGCATTTTATATTTTTACAAAGTTATATTTACATATACAAATGCCACATTTGTTCCTTTACTAGTTTTAATTTACACTTTATCTTATATATATAATCACACAACACATTTAGGATCGAGAATCTGAAAGGTCTTTTCTATTTCACATTCGCAGACTAAAAATTATTTTAAAACAAAATTATGATTTGGAACTGCCAAAGGGAGTGTAATGGTGGTTTTAAATGCCACATCACTGCTTGTACCTCCCAATATGAGAAAATCAGATGTAATGTTTTGTGTCTATATGAGAAACTGAGTTTCTGCTATAAAACCATTTCTCAACTGCTTCCAAAAACTGGTTTCACGCGAAACTGCCAATTAAACTCACGTTTCAAACTCACACTCAGAAATCGCTTCGCAAAATCATTTCACAATAAACCGCTTTCGCAGTGGTTAATATCTCAAAGTGCTATAACAAATCAAGTACCAACCACTCAGGTCTATTTCAAATACCTGAAGTGATGCCTCAATCTCGGGACTTCGTGCATCTTAGGGTGAACTTTAACACTACCTGCAGATATGTCGTGAACACCAAGGATCTATATAGCATAATGGAATCTTAATCAAAATGCTCTAAGTGTGGATGGAACCCCTAACCAACACCTCATCGCTATGTACTAAGTCGCGCTAACTATATACCTCGAATGTGCGCAGGGCCACTCACTATATAAATATATACTAGATCTAACCCCAATTGCCGACCGTGCAATATAAGAAGGTCATAATATCCTATAACCTTGCTTATGCACAATCCGAAATACATCCGACGGAATCGAAGCTGTGCTTACCTAGTGGGTTTTAATAAACCAGCTAAAATCAAGTTTTTAAATACCGAATCGAACTTTTCAATAGTATAACAATTGGAGGTAAAAAATGCTTATAATCTATATTTCAAAGCACTTTTACAAACTTAGAATTTAAACACTTTCATTTTGAAATGATTTTTGAGTACTCACCTTTTTCTCCACTAATTTCTTCAAATCTTGTCAAGCACTCTAGATTCTCGTCTGATGCTCAAATCGCCACACAATTCATTCAAATTACGAAAATGCCTCGCCTCAACGTTTTAACCATAAAACATACGTGGCTCTCAAAGTAACTATATCGAATCCAACTCGATTCTAACAAAATCCTTACGTGCTAGTCCTATTCGATATGGACATCGATAATATGATGAAAATGACCAAATGTCCATACACATTAAATGCCCCATAAAACTATCATAGTCAACTTTTGACTTAAGTGGACTTTCCATATAGTCTAAAAATACCAAACATTTTTGAAAAATTTCACCCTACTGGTCTCGACTATACTCCCGAAATTTCAATCAAACTGGTCCATAAACAATCCCGAAACTAGCCCCGACCGTCCGAACACGGGCCCCAAAATTCCTGTACCCCAGTAAAACCCGCCTCCGCAAAATTTTATGGGATCAAGCCACACCTCTCTCACAGCTTCCTTTCTAAGAAAAATTTCAAGCCATTACATAACCTTTAGGCTTGAAATAATACAATTAGGGCAAATTTTCTACCTTTAAAGTTTGACAAAAGGCTAAGATATTTGGTACCTATGCTGCAAATTTCTTCACAGAATCACTTCATTTCTTCGTCCGACTAAAGCCTACTTCGCCTCGATTCAGAACTGAGAAAGAAATATGAGAAGAAAATATAAAAAATCGCCTCTCACGCCCTCATGCCTCCCGTCCGTCACTTTCCCATTCGACTTTTATTCTTTTGATTTCGTTTTTTTTTTTTTTTTAAATTTTATTATTCTCTCTTTTAATTATTATTCTTATTTTTTTAGATAACAATTTATATTACCCCATTCGAGCTCATTTCTATCCCTAAAATTTTATTTATCATAATTGAATATTTCTTTAAATATTTGTCATTTTTCGAGATTTTTCTAAAATCCCGCTGTGTTTCACTCTAAACCCGGTCGCCTAGAAATTTGTAAAACATTCGACTGCCTCTAATTTAACGAAACCATGGGTTACTAGGATTTCATGAGACCTAACTAACGCCACAGCCTGTTCACATCCGAGATCTAGAGAATTTTCTAGGCTTCCCCCGAACCATTCTCGGTAATTTATTATTATTATTATCTTTAAATTTTCATATAAAATTCCATAATTGAATTAATCTCAAAACTTTCCTATCTGCAAAGTGCCGCCAATTCTTTAAAACAACTCTTCTCAAAAAATTCTATTTATGGCTAAAATAATTAAGGAAGCCCTTGTGCACATACTGCTACACATACCGTACACCTTCTCGGGATCTAAAATACAAATCCTCCTTAAGAACATTTCATTCGAAATGAACAAAACTAATATAAAGAGGATACCTTAATCCGAAAACAATCGAGGATATTTCATCGCGCATCCGGGTACCGACTAATGCAGCCTCTTAATCCCATGATTCTATAAATTTTGATCAGCTTAATGACCTTATTCAAAATTTGCTCACACAATATCTGCAGATTGCCGTTCTTATGTCAAATACTTTAAATCCACTGTCACTTGAGCATATGGAGATCTGAATGCATTTTACAAAGAAGGGATATATGAAACACATTATGAACCTGAGACAACTCTGAGAAGGCTTCACCCATATGCTAGGTCCCACTCATGGCTCAACTCATATGGCCCTATGTATCTCTGGCCCCGCCTTCCATGCCTCAAATCTCGTGACACCTTTCCAAGGAAATCCTCGAGGAAGAACTTGGCCCTGCCACCCTTTAAACCTGTAGATTCCTGCCAAGGCTTTGTCCTAAGATAACTTTTCTCTCGCTTGTCCCGGCCATCTCAGTCCCGGTCTCTGACAATCCGGGATCTTATCTAAGGTAGTCCGTACTAACTCGCCCACTCGGGCCTCCTCTTCCTACTTCATCCCGCAAGATACTGAGTACGACACTTCTACTACAATGCTTCCAAATGGAGCCATGCCTATACTGGATTGAGAATCTATTGTTGTGTTTAACTCCATCGTAGAGCATGCAATGCATATCTCAACTTCCCCTTAAACTCTATCACTTGATGCTTCTAAGCATATCCTCTCTAACGTCCGAATAGTTCTCTCTCCTCGTACCACCATCGCCTCGAGGGATGGAAAGTCAGGGCAAAGGCAATCGAGTCCCCATGGCATCCCGTAACTCACCGTAACTGATGTGACCAAGCCCTTGGCCTCGAGACTAATGATATAGGAACACCATGTAATCTAACTATCTCCTCCACATATAATCGGGCCAACTCGTCTTAAACTAGTCATCATTACTAACTCGGGAGATGCCGCACGATTTCAAGTAATGATCATCCCATCACCATCACCCATATGGCATCGTGTGTCACTCCGAGCTCCCAAGCCCCAGAACAAAATCCATAGTAATCTTATCCCACTTCCATACAGAATCTAAGGGGTCGTATCTTTCCCGTTGTGCTTCGAAGCTCGCTCGCCCACCGCGACATGTTAGGCATCCGATACGAAATCAGTAATTCTCTTTTTCACGCCTCTTCCACCAATAATGCTCCTCGTAGCATGATACATCTTGGTGCTACCATGGTGCATGGCATATGCCGAAGAGTGAGCCTCTTCCATGATTTCCTTTTAGTTCACCTATGTCGTGTACACACATTCACCCTCTAACTATTACGCCATCGTCCCCCGATCCGGAACTCCGGTTCCTACCACCCCTAACACCGCCTCTCAACTTCTCAATCATCTCAAACCCGCTTCCCGACCTTCCTTGATCTGATCCACAAGAAGAGGACGAACATAAAATGATGCCGATAGTTGTCCCCGCACGCCTACCCGCAACCGAACTCCCAAAGACCAACTCTATCAACAATGGAGATATACCGTCTCGCAAATAGCTACTGGGAACCTCGGCTCTCTCGACTCTAAGGCATCTACCACTACACGGGCCTCCGATGGTACTCTATCGTGCAGTAATCATAATCCTTAATCAATCCCAACCACCTACACGTTTTTAAGTTGCTTTTTCCGAGTAAAGATATATTGCAGCTCTTATGATCTATGAATATCCGACAGTGGAACACCATATAGATAATGTGTCATAGATAATGTCTCCAGTCTTTAGGCGAAAACCACTGGCGCTAGTTCTAAATCATGCGTCGGGTAGTTACGCGTGCTAACTGCGACGGGGAAGCATAACTATCACTTTACCATCCTGGCATCCAAACACACACCCAACCGCATGCAGGCATCACTATATACCACATAGCAGTCCTTTTCGGCGGTGGTGCTATCTTGATTTGTAGTCAATCTCTGTCTCGACTCCTCAAAACTATCTTGTGGTGTCGACCAATTCGATCCTTTTCAATAGATTGGTCAGCGGGGTTGCTATCGCGAAAATCCGTATGAATTTCTGTAATAACACGCGATCGAGAAGCTGCGGACTTGAAACATTCGTGGCGAGCACCGGTGTATAGCTTGATCTTACGAGGATCCACACTAATACCTTTTAAATGACGCGAAAGCCCGAAATCTACTGTCTAACCAAAGCGGCACTTACTAAACTTAGCGTATAATGGCGCTCTACAGAAAAATGCAATGCGTAGGAGATGCTCGCATGTTGCTCTGAAGCGCTGGTACGCTAGAATATCATCAATGAATACGATCACAAACTTATCATCTGGTTGAACACCTGTTCATCGATCCATGAGCCTTGGTAGGGCATTTGTCGATCGAATAGCATGCGCTGGAACTCATAAATGGCCGTATCTCGTCACGAAGGCGATCTTAGAAACATCATTCTCTCGGACCCTCAAAGCGTGGTAGCGACCTTAGGTCAATCTTAGAATATACGAGATCATACAGTGGTCAAATGGCTCATCATACGAGGGCGGATCTTGGTTGCGTATTGTCGCTCGATTCGGTTGTCATAGTCTATACCTGGCAAGTAACCATGCTTTCTTCTTTGAAGGCTGGAGCTCCCACGGTGAGTCTTAGTCGGATGAAGCCCTTACTTAGCAATTCCTCCAATTGTGCCTTCAATTCTTTCAACTCTGGCTGGCGCCGTGCAGCTGGAGGAATGGATATCATTTCCGGTCCACAGGAACTAGTTCGATAACGAACTTTCAGTTTCTATCAGAGAATGGCTTGAAATATCATCGGAAAGACATGCAGGAACTCTTTTGGCTATGGGGATGTCTTCGGCCGTGTCCTCTTGTCTCTATCCTTACAAATGCCAAATAACCTGACGGTAGCACCAGAAGCATTTTCGGGCGGTCGTGGCATTAATGAGACAGAAGCGATCTCTTACGATTCCCGAAATATCCGTGCGGTTCCTCTGGTCGAACCAATCTTACTTCTTTCTTATAATCTAAAGGTGGCTCTATGCACGGATAACGATCCATACCAGATTATATGAAATCATGGATGCAACAACATGATCTGTTTGAAAAATCCGCGTGGATGCCAATCTTACGGAACTATCCTTTCGGATGTCGCAAATCCCGTTAGATGCAAACCACCTACGACCATCTATGGTACAGGACTCTATCTTGTACCTCTCGGTGAATGGTGCGAAATAAATGAATGAGTGGCTCCACAGGTCCTGATACATATGCATCGTAATTCGTAAGCGAAATCATACCGGTAATCACGTCTGGTGATGCATGCGCCTCTGTGTGTATTTGTAAATACCAGAGGCTTTGGTCTGGTACCACTACGAATACGCTGTCGAGTGCGCCTCTGCCTCCTACACCCCCTCGCGACCTCTGCCCGGTGTTGTCTTGCCACCTCTGCTGAACCGCTGCAGTTAGTGGGGCCGGCCCGGTACTAGGGTAGATGCTCTTGTACCTACCTCAGAGTCTCTGCGGCTCTAGCGTGGACGGTCTCGGATAAAGTGACCTTCATGCGTGTGGAAACATCTGTCTTATTAATCTGCGGCTCTAGAGATGCCTCCTCGACATGTAGGGCACGATGGAAAAGATGATCTTTAGTCACACCACCTCCACAGAAATTCTTGGTGATCGAACGGATCCTTGGCTAGATGCTGCTCCTCGTCTTGAGCCTCTACCGCTGGTCCACTTCTTTCCTTTCTTTTTACTAGACTGACTGGGGTCTGGCTTACTAGTGTCGGGAGCACCTCTCTTGCGTCTGTTGCCCACAGTCGGAGCCCAAAAGCGTCCTTTCTACCTTTAAGTGTAGCCTCAGACTTTCATAACATTTGCTTTGCTTTTTGTTGTATCTGTAGTAAATATTGGGAAACATGTGTCTCTGGAGTCTTGCAGTTGGAAGAGACCTCGTGTCCATCACCTTTCCGTGATTATGGTGGGAAAGGCGTAATCTCTGTCGCTAGTATAATAGCTAGAACACTAACGCAATCTAACCATAAGTACCACATATACGGGTCATGGGGGTACCATCATAAGTTTTAGCCCACCCAATTTAGAGCCACGTTCTATCATATGCCCCTCTGCTCTTAAGAAGACTCCGGAGTGTGCGACGGTTAGGCTAACAATCGTATAACTGATCCATCGTCGAAATGCGCCACACGGATCTGCGGCCTCGATGGTTTTGCTGAGTGATTCATTTGAATCTTAGTCTAAGGGTGTGCTCGACATATCTCTCTGGTGGTGCCTGGGTGCGGAAGTCTAGATCGGCCTCTACGACCTCGTCGGAACCTTAATGCTATAATTTCCAAAGTTAAAAGATTGATGATACTTTTCAATATTTAATGCATGCGAGATTTAGTATTAAAACAATATGAGTTGCGATAGAAAAATCATTATTATAAAAACAGACCATAGGAAATACTGCGGAAGCGTCTGGCTTGGTGTATCGCACAAGCGCTCGATGCAGAGTTGAGGACCCCGCTTCCTAGTGACGGAAATCTGTGAAGCAACTCCGCAGTAACCTCCAGTGACTCGCTCGTGACAAGTTACCATGAAGCTAAAAGCCGTTAAGCTAGCTGGCTTGTATTTGGAAGCGTGAGTTATAAAATTTTCACTTTTACATCAAAATCACACCTTTAGATTTAGAAAATCGTGGCTTCTTATTTGCCACGGTGGTGAAACCAATCTAAAAATCACACATATAAAACAATATACACTCCCCGATGTTTTCCAAATGTCCAACTATAACAATAAAGGACCTCTGGTCCTCATCAAAATATAAGATAAGAGATAAATCCCGACATAATTTTATCGTAACTGTTTTTCTCAAATCACGCATGCATATTTTACAAAAAAGATATTTATATACAAATGCTTACATTTTAACTTTTACTAGTTTTAATTTACACTTTATGTATATATAATCACAACACGGCGTCTAGGATCGAGAATCTGGAAAGGTCTTTCAAGCCGGCACACACTTTTGAAAAATTATTTAAAAAGCGAAAACTATGAGCGAAGCGAACCGATTAGATCTTATAAGTTCTAAATGCATTTGTGCCAGCGTTTCATGCTGATATGAAAATGCGTGCAAATGGTTGTAAAAGCTGTTTATGAAAGCGAGTTTTTGCTATAAAAACCATTTAAAAAAGCTGATGCAGAAAACTATTATTCCCCATTGGCTGTTTATAACTGTGTAGCGATGAAAACTAATTAACTGTTGAAATGCGTGAAAATATTTGCAACTGTAGCGTTTGGGTGGTGGTTAATACGAAAGTGCTATCTTGTAAATCAGGAGTACCAACCCGCATTGGCCCATTTACGAAATACCTAGAAGTATGCCTCGGGAACCTCGGAACACGGCATCGGTAGTGAACCTCGAACCTTTACCGGTAAAGATGATTCGGTGAACACGGCGGGATCTATATAGCATAATGGAACACCGGAACCAAAATGCTCGGTGATGGAACCTGAACCAACACCTCATCGCTGTGTATAAGTCGACGCGCTAACTATATACCTCGAATGCGGGGGCGACTCAGCATGTAAATATATACTAGATCCCAACCCCAGTTCACAATGGGAGGCCCCGATATAGTTAATCATGTGTCCCGTAACCTTGCCATGCACAATCCAGAAATACATCGTGAAGCGGGTGTGCCATCTAGGGGTTTTGCTAAACAGGCCAAAGCGTTTCTTAAATCTTTGTCGAACTTTTCTCTTTAATTATATAACAATTGGGAGGTAAAAAAAATGCTTTATAAATCTATATTTTCAATATTTCTGAAAACATCAATTAAACGCTTTCATTTAGAAAATGATTTTGAGTACTCACCTTTTCTCCACTAATTTCTTTCCAAATCTTGTCAAGCACTCTAGATTCGTCGGTGCTCCGATAACTCTGTGATTAGTTCAAATTACGAAAATGCCCTCGGTTGGCGTTTATATAAAACGTATCTGGGGCTTCAATGTATATCGAGCAGAGCTTGATTGGCTCAAAACTTCGTGCTAGTCTATTCGATATGGACGCCGATAATATGATGTGAAATTGACCAAAATGTCCATACATTAAATGCCCCATAAAACTATCTGTTTTTAGTCGACTTTTGACAGGGACTTTCCGTATAGTCCCCAAATACGAAACATTTTGAAAATTACGTCGGAGCTTGTCGGGCTATCTCGCAAATTTCATCAAAAATCATAAGCAATCCGAAATTCAGCACATTTGTCTAGAACCTTGAGTCCCAAAAATTCTAAAAATTCCAAAACTTCGATCCCGAAAATTTTAGGGTAGAAGTTCTGACCTTCCATGGCCTCTAAGAAAAATTTCAAGCCATTACATAACCTTTAGGCTTGAAATAATACAGATAGGCAAATTTTCTACCTTTTAAAGTTTGACAAAGAGCTAAGATATTTAGTACCTATGCGTAGCTACTCTTGGCGTAGTCAATTTTGCCTTCTGCTCGACAGCTACGATTACGATTGGTAATCGAGAAGAAACAAGGAGAAGAAAATAAAAAAATCGCCTCTCACGCCACTCTCTCTCTGCGTCTCCTAGTCCGTCAACAAAATTTTGACTTTTTATTAACGATTTCGTTTTTTTTTATTTTATTCTTTTTCTTTAATTATTATTCTTATTTTTAGATAAATAATTTATATTGCTCCATTAAGTCTATTTCTATCCGGAAAAATTTTATTTATCGTAATTAGATATTAACTTTAAATATTTGTCGTTTCGAGATTTTAAAATCCGTTTTGAGTTTATTTCTAAACATTACTTCAGAAATTTGTAAAATATGTTTGTCTCGAATTTGCAGCTTTCATAGGTTCTTAGATTTACGTGAGACGAACTTAACGACACCGGTCAGTTTGATAAATCAGAATCAGAAGAATTTTAAAACTATGAGTGCAGTAATTTATTATTATTATTATCCTTTTAAATTTTCATAAAATTCCATAGTGGAAATTCCACCCCAAAGCTTTCCTTAATTGCAAAAGTCGCTTGAATTCTTTTAAAACAACTTTCAAAATTCTATTATGGCTAAAATAATTGGGAAGCCTTAGTGCACATACGGTTACACCTCTTAGTACACCTTCTTGAGACCAGGGTGTTCTGACCCGATCACTTTATGCTCATTGATTATGTCGCGGCGGGAGTTACATCTCGTGATGAAAAGCCTCGCCATGGTGCCATGCGATACTTTCGATTGATAACGCTTGTTATAGGCGAATTTCTATCCTTTGAAATACATATCGACTTCTAGTGAATTCCATTACACATCCCGACTTATATCTTGAGCACTTGAATCAACCTCTCGACCATCCATCTTGCGGTGGAATGTTGTCTTGAAATTAAGTAGAGTTCTAAGGCTAAGCGCCAATTCCCTTCCACCAATCTCGATATAAATCGCGGATCTCTATCGAACACAATTGACAACGACAAAGCAACGATCATAATGCCGTGGCATATGAATTGATAGTCGATCCATAGAATAGTCAATCATGCGGTATAAAATGGGCCCGACTTTGTGAGCCTATCAACAATCACCCGGATAGAGTTATGTTTTGTTTGCATGAGGGGAAAACTACGACACAAAATCCGTAGTAATGTTATCCCTTTCGTTGAGGAGGTGGAAGGGGATTGACGAACTGTTGGAACGGTGTTCGGCACAGACTGTGACACGTCGAACATTTGAACCACGTGCTGTCACGTCTCTTCATTCATTTCCACGATAATGTTGTTTCAAAGCTTGGTACATCTTATAACATCCAGGATGCATGGTAAATACCGTATTATGACCTTCAAATAACAACTTTTTCTTTAGCTCTTTATCATATGGCACACATAATCTATTCCGAAAATACAAACTTCCAGCTTCTTTTACTAAAAAATCGGTCTTATCACCATCCTGACCATCTGTACCTTTTTCTACATCTCTTCATCATTTTTCTAAGCATCTATAATCATTTTCTTTAAAGCAGTTTGTGCTTTTAATTGAGCTAATATATCTCCATCGGATGCCATTCTCCGTTCCTTTCTTTACGTATTAACAAAATTTGCCGTCTTTTCTGCTTAAGGCATCTGCTGGCTTTAGCATTTAGGGGTGGTAATCTATTATCTGGTATAATCTTTGAACAACTCCAACCACCTCAGTTATCTCAAATTAAGCTCCTTTGCGTTAACAAATATTTGAGACTTTTATGTTGTATAAATTTTGCATTTTTCACCATATAAGTGAGTAATAGCCATATCTTCCAAAGAAAATACTCTGTGTAATTCAATCATGTGTGGGATAATTTTGTTCATGTGGCTTCAAATTGCACGGATGCATAAGCCCGCTGCGCCATCTTGCATTAACGCATCCCCGAGCCAATTCTTGAAGCATCGCTGCTCTGAGTATACTCTTTGTAGAGCGCATCGATACAGGTGCTTCAACCCGACATTTCATATTGCCAAAACTATCTTGACATTTATCTGTCCCGATCAAACTTTACTCATTTCTGAGTAATTGGTAGTGCGAAAATTTGAGACCAGAATCCCTTCCTAAATCTTCTATAATATCTGTTAGGCGAAACTGCTGGTAAACTGGCCGGGCGGTTTCAATTCACCACAACTTTAATCTTAGCGGTCGACTCTTATACCCTTAAGCGAGGACCTGATATAGCCTAGGAATGAAACTTCCTTTGGCCAAAAATCACATTTTTAAACAGCATACAACTTTTCTCTCGAAGTCTATAGAACTATTTTCAAATGTTGCTCGTACTCCTAACAAATACCACGGAATATCTGATATATCTTGATAAAGACCGACAAACGATCTAAATAGAAGTGAAACACCACCCATTCATCAAATCCACCAGATATTCTTAGGTGCATTAGTCGACCAAAATAGTTACGAGAACTCATAATGGCCATATCGAGTTCTGAATGTTGTCTTTGGCACATCGACATCTTTCACTCATAGTGATAGTACGGCCTGAGCAGGGTCCATTGGTACCGTCGACCGCGTGGAATACTTTCGTGGATGTAGATGCTGCAGCATTTTCAATCAGAGCGAGTCTCCTTTAATACGGGAGCTCTGAATACAAAACATGTATATCTTGTCCCGAAACATCAATATCATGACCTGAACGACCGCTTAGACTGATACAACACTACTCATCAATATATATATCCAACTATATCCAATAGTTTCGAGTTCAATTATTTTTACTCTTGTACAGCATATATTAAAATTAAAACAATTCTAATACATATAGAACCATCAAAGACACATTCGGGCTCTTCCTAAACTGGTCTCTAAGACGAGCGGAGTCTCTTCGCACGCTCCTTTGTGCACAGCCAAATAGTATCCCTCGACGGGGTGATGTGTGCTCAATAGTGGAATCACCCAAGTGGGCCCTCTCCCACTGAAGATTATATGCAATGCTCCAATGCTGCACATTCAAGCGAATGCATGATCCTACTTGAATGTCTAGCGATCATCATATCCAGAATCTTTGGAGAAGCTCCCTCACTTTACCAGCCACGTGAACCCTTAGTTTTATTTGTTTGTGGAATGAGCTATCGGGTGCCTGTCCATTGGTGAGTGCCAGGCGATTGATATTATGTATGGATACCCTCAGATGTATATCGATTGGGTCGTCTCAGACGATTGATATTATGTTTGGACTACCCTCAGATATTTATTATTTTAAAATGATCTCAGAACCATTCTCTCAAGAATTACCTCATGCACTCACTCTATCGTCTAGGGTGCCCGAGTCGTATGGGTATGTCTCCGGTCGTTTACAGTGATATAGCGTGCGAATATATAAGCATTAAAGTATGTTGCGTAATTTAAATCACCGCAGGCATGTCGCGAATTTTACCATCGTACGTCAGGTGACCGCGTGGGCTAATGATCAAACCACGAGCAATTCGATTTTGGTGCACGACCAAACACATTATTTCACGAAGTGTGCGCGACACTATTCTCGGGAATAGTGTAACCTCGGTACTATGCTCGGAAGATGCGATCGTTGGTTAAGCCAGTGACCAATTTCTGACCATTGCCAGGCCTATACATACAAAGCACCGTTTAATACATTCCACATACCCATCACCAGCGGTCAGTAGACTACCGGGCTATCAGTACTAGGTTTCAAAAATTTTAAAAATTCGGTCCCATGTTTTGGGATCGATTAAGCGAAACCTCCGACCTCGTTGCTCAACATTAGAGTACTTAAATTAAAGGCCAAGCCACAGTAGGGGGCTTTTTATCACGGAGTTCTGTCGAAACTCATAATCAGGTACCATGAGAAGTGTGGCCTTGACTTCGGCATAGGATGTCAGTGAGGTCATTTTTTTAAAACTTATAACCTTTACACTTGCATATTTATATAATGTTAAACAATTAACTTGTATTATATTACGTAGCGACGGATTACAAAATATATCCTCTGAGCTCCATATATGGAAGTGTTGGCATCTATAATATTTACATTGGTTTACAATCTTTCGCCTTACAAAATAGACCTAAAGGTCTTCCAGTGGGCTTTATTCTTTTGTGTGGCCTTTATTTCTTGATGTGGATGGCACAGTGCTCGGTCTCTCTTCTATACCTGCGGATTGAACACGGGTGCTAAGCTTTGCTTAGTGAGATTAAGCCACATGGATGACCTCTTATTAAAGTCCCCCGCACTTGCTCTAAATGCATATAACACATATTACAGGTTCAGTTCTTATCGTTTCTCATATATATACTTATCATAACGAGTTCCATTTCTTATCATTATCCACTATCTTTTCATGTCATCTTGTATTTTACTTCTTGTTCTTGCTTGTATCTTATCATCACATAAACGGTGCTATGCTTCTCATATTCTCTTCCTTATATTCTCTACATTTCTTTGCATATACAATAGTTTCTTGTATGTTTCGTATCTGCGTAAACCTTAAAGTGAATGCGAGAAACCATGAGGAGCCGAAGGCGGCGTATTCTTGTATGAAGCAGAGTGGTCCATGAGAGCGAAGGTGCTATAATCCTTTATTGTAAACATTGGTCCATGAGGGCGAAGAAGCGTGTGATATATTATGCAGAAGGTATCATCAGCATGCGGTGATGACCATCCATGAGGGCCCGGAGGCCTTGTGGTAACCGCACAGGCCACGCCGCGAAGTGATCCAAGCGGGATACATGTCATCGACAAACGGGGCCTCGATAACGAAGACTTGTATCTTTATGACTTATTTTCCCTAATAGGCATGCCCATCCTATCCTACCACCGAGGTTCTTGAACCAATCAGTGTGTATTTTTATGCTCAAATTATATATCTCATATTAAGATAATTATTGTCATTCGATCTTGATATGTGATATATATATATATATATATATATATATATATATATATGCTGCTATATATATATATATATATATATATATATATATATATATATATATATATATATACAATCATTTATTCATAACTTTGCATTTTTTCATGTCTCATTGTATGCATAAATAAATATCTTCTGCTGTATGCTTATAGTATTTATAGATTCATAATATGAATAACTATAGTTACCCTACGAGCCTACTATTTTTCATGTTTTAGGATAATATGAGTTTAATCATATCATACTATCTATTGATGAATTCTTGACTCAATGGGATTTCCATAGAGTCGAGAACACTTTCGAATCGAGTTCGGGAGAGAGTTATGACGCCGAAGTTGGGTCATGCGCGGTCGATCTTGACAGCGAGCTGGGTATTGTGTTGTACTGAAGTGACGAGCTCAGTCTAACACCATGGTCTGACATCTAATATCTTCCTTAGGCATATGGATGGATTCATGACTCAATGAGCTCACCAGGAGTCCAAGAACACTGAATCGGAGTTCGGACGAAGGAGATGCGGCCGCCAGAAGTTGGGGTCATGCATAGTCGGTCTTGACAAGGCGACTGGGCCGTGGCGCAGCTGAGTGACGAGCTCGATCCCCAGCACCTCAGTCGACATCTAATATCTTCCTCGGGTGTATGGATGGATTCTTGACTCGATGGGCTTTCCATAGAGTCGAACCTCGAATCGGAAAGTTTAAACAAGGAGATGTGACCTTTCGAGTTGGAGGTCATGCGATCCGATCTTGACGGTGACACGGGCGGCGAGCTAGCGAAGTGGCGAAACCAGTCTAACACCTTAGTCTGACGTATCTTCCTCCAGGCACATGGATGGATTCTTGACTCAATGGGCTTTCCATAGAGTCGAAATACCATCGGGTTCGGACAAAGGAGATATGACCTTAGAAGTTGGAGGTCATGCGTGGTCGGTCTTGGCCGGCGACACAGGTGTGTTGCGCGAAGTGGCGAGCTCGGCTCTACGGGGCGGCGGAGCTCTTCGGAGACAGTTAAGCTCTACATGGCGAGTTGAACTCTTGCATGACGGGTTGAGCTGCGCATGGCGTGTTGAGCTACATGGCCGAGTTGAGCTGCGCATGGCCAGTTGGCTCTTCGGGGCGGTGCGACCTGTTGGCGACCTCTATGGGTGTGCCAGCGTTTGTTGTTGAGTAAAGCAGCCTTGGTCTCTGGTCGAATTAAATTCAAAGCCTAACATCAAGCTCATTGATGTGGTTACAATTATCAGAGGACTTACTTGATTACTCTCTTTGTTTGCTTGGGTGTGGGATGATTCTTTGCATATGATCAAACATAGAATTTTAAGGTTCAACTTGTAACTAGACCCTTCTCAGAAACACATATCTAGGAGTCATAAAGCTCTTCTCAGCTCAACCTACCAAGAAATGAGTTTAGAAGGTTCCCCAGCCCCAAACAGGTACACAAGATGAGGGTTAAACCATGTATCCATACCAGAATTCCATGCCAATACTCAGAATTCCATGCACAGTGATCTTCTTCTTCTTCCTTTCTCTTCTCTTTTGTTCGTATTTACTTTCTCTGTACTTCTAAGGCCAAAAAATGAGATATTTATTTTGGTCTTATCATTTATTCCTTTCCAATCAAGGAGGAAACTTCCTCTCTTTCATTCAAGTACTTTGTCTAACCACTGGTGCCCCAAATCGCTATTAATTCTAATATCTTTCTTTTATTACTCTTTGGTCAACCCGACTCTTCTACTATTTGCAAATCAATTATGTTATTTTACAATAGCCTCTAATCTTCTTTATTATTTGTAATTTAACTTATGCGTATTCTTTTGTTTTTTATCTTTATTTTATTAAAAAAATATACTTTTACTTTTATTATACCAAAACATGTTATAAACTGGTAGGGTACATAATTTGAGTGTGACACGAAGCCCTCTCCATTAGAAGCGGCTTCCACTTCTTGTCGACATTTAGCGACGGTCGGATCTCCACGATCCCTGAGAAATCTAACGCTTCTCTCTCACAAATAAATGAATTGACTCTTGGTTCTCCCCACTCCCTCATTCCACGTTTTTGACTTCTAATTTCAGTGGAGGATGACATTGTATTCTTTGTTTTTATTCTCATTTAATCAAATTACAAAATAATTTATGTCGCCCTTTCCCGGTTGGCTCGATGTATCTCGGCGTGGTTTGTCGTTCTCTGCTCGTATCCTTATGGCACATGAGTACGTGTTATATCTTGACTTTAGTGCGCATCAAAAATGGATTTTACGGCACGAGGAAACCGTGATGCCTCGAAAAACATGCCAACTCAGATTGTCTCGAGTCGATGAAATTCGACATCTTTAGCTAGATTTGTGAGACGATTCAACGGTGAAATCCATTTCGTCATAAAGGATCTAGAGAGAATAAATTTTGGATTTTAGCAGAAATTACAATTTTATGGCAAAGTACGATTTTACCCTTTTCCAATTGGAATTCCTCGGGTCTTACATTCTCCCCTCCTTAAAAGGAATTTCGTCTGAGTGCAGACCGATCACCAATCACTCACATGCATATGCAACGTACTCACCATGCATGTAAGCAGTCATTAAATCTTAAGCGGTAAGCCACGTACGCCGTCTAAACAAGAAGGGATAGGTGGCGCATCGTGTCTCGCGTTCCCACGTTGACTCATCAGCTCAGTAGTCTTGCCATGCGCCTCCCTTCCCAACCTCGCGGTGCTGATCGCCGCGCCCGATCCACGACTATCAAAATGCACTAGTCCTCTCGAGTCCCATGGTGTCGACCTCAATCGTCCCCGATCCACCACATGGCTGGGATCGGGTATACTTAGAACATGGAGGCGTGAAAATACCTCGTGGACACGACATGCTGGGCGGTAAAATGTCGATTATCTGTATTTTGCCTATCCTCTCGAGTATCTCGAAGGTCGATAAACCTCAGCGATAACTTCCCTCGCTTAGCGAGCGACCACTCTCTTAGGCATCACCTTGAAGACATGATCCGACCTCGAACTCTAAGGTCAAACCCATAAAATGCGATACCATAGCTCTTCTGTCGGCTACGGCTAGTGAGAAACTATTTGTCGTATCCAAACTCACCTTCTCGGAGTGTACTAATCTATATCGAACCGTGGTGAACTCTCTCGCCTCGGTCCCGACATAACGGTGATCTATGACCTCTATCTGATACCTCCGCCATCTATATACTTGCCTGATACTTATTGTTGTGGCGAATTCTACCTAAGGGCAATTGCTCTTCTGCCTTAAGACCCAGGCGTATGCTCGCGTGTGTCCTCTAACACATGTATATAATCCGCCTGACGTGTAACGCCTGACCACTTACTTTGTGTGTAGCGCTGACCTTCCCAGATTACAATTAACGTCCAATGGGCGTCGGCCCTAGTCCATGTCATGAATGACATCGCCTCTGAGAGCCTTGCGTGTCAGTAACCTTTCAATCTGATTGCCCGAAGTGTCGAAATCTCGAGTCATTCAGGCTCCCCATCACTTTCGACTCTAAAGTCTGCGGTGATAACACGACCGTGTGTTTTCATCTCGATTAACATAATTCTTCGGCTTACACTTTGAGCCTCTGTCAACCAGATCGAACCTGAGTCTTTATTGAGCGTAGTCTAAATACAAACTCGACCACACTCACGAAGTGGTGAATGGCTGTCTGTGCACCCACACCGACCGACGATGTTACACGATGCGAAAGCGATAATGCCCATCTTGTAGCGCAAATCCGGGTTCACTATGAAGCGAGAATAAAGAGATCTCTCACCTCATAATCCCAGGCATCAGGGTGACTCTCCTCCCCATCTAGGGAAGAACATATATTCTGGAAACTCTCACAAAGGCCTTAACCTCCCAAGCCCCGAATCCAAGATTGGGTCAGCCGGTTATGACAGCGCATTAGGTCTGATGCCCGACAACTTAGATGGCTATCAACTTCATCCGTGTCGAGCACGACGTCGACAGCGATAGGTGCCACTGGGTCCACCTGCCTTAATTGCCCTTGACTCGATCACGTCACGACTTGACCTTACCTCGGCCCCCAGCTTATCCGTGTTGTTGGGAGTGCTTGTATAGCACCATTGGCGGATTCCTCGACCGTGCCCCAGGGTGTGGAGGAATGAGCGTCTCTCTCTGTTCTCTGACTAGCGGGATGTTGTCCAAAGTCTTGGGATCCACACCTCTCTGAGACGATCCGTCTCACATGCCTAATCTGGCCTGCACAGTGTAGGCTTCGATATTGAAGCCAGTATGCTGTACGAACTGAGAAGGTTGATCCTCCCTTTTGCTACCAACACATCCCAGAGTGCTCAGGCATCTCGATCTCTCTATACGTGGTCGGGGCCATCCCGACCATGGTCGTGTCGGAAATTATGGCCCAGTCCTACCGATCCACACCTCGAATGGATAACTGACCGTTCTCGAATCTGTAATTGCCGACCCGATCGAAGTGCGTATCGCGATGACTTTGGTCTCTCGACCATCACGGCCTCGACCTTCTCGGGTTCTTGCCACGCTGATCTTGAGCACACGTGTCAGAGAATCTACGCCTCAGTAAGTTAAAACTGGCACTTCTTGAACTTTGCTCTGTTTGATGGCCTCTGCTCGCTCCTGCAGGTAAGGCTCTCTAACTTGGCTCCCTTCTTGTCCCTGCCACGGACTCGTGATATATGGGGCAAAATATCATGCTTGTCCCCACGAAATACCACACAATGCAGATCTGCTTTGTGTGATCATTAGCCCTCTACGCTCCCATGATGATATAACGACCACATGGTATCCTTGATCCATCACAGGATTACATCGGGCACTCGACATGTCGTGATCCTTAGGTCATTGTGGTAGAGTCTTTTGATCTCTCGACCTGCTGGCTTCAAACATATCATTCTTATTCTCTCACACAATCCATGAGGAGAACTCACATCTGAGGCTCCTCGAGGTCTTTGGGGTCAGCGCCTTTTCCACAATATTTTGGCCTCCTCTCTAGATGGAATACAAGCCCAGTCTAATCTGGTAGTGTCGGAGGTAATTTCCATAACCTCACGCCTTCTCGTCTGTATGAACGATGGTGCGCCGCATCGGATCTCACTCCCCAGTGAATGTCGGAGATGATGCGCCTAAACTTTGGAGGTTATTAGGACCTCCTGGTACCTGTATCTTAGCGTGCGATAACGTCGGCCTGCTGCCTGCAGCCTCGGCGAGGCACGCTTATCAAATGCGGCGGTCGAATGTCGGTGGTGCTGACAATGCCAGGTGGACGCCCCTGTGCCCTCATCCTCTCTTAGCCATCTACCACGGTTAAAATGGCGAGTTAAATACAATGCGGTATCTCGAGAGGGGCATAAACCTGACCTCGAGACACCTAATCATACACAAAATCGGTGCATATATAAAGTCCTGCATTTTATAGCAACAGATCCTTTATCCCTGAAGTAAATCAATTTATCGACAAAAATTTTATTTTGAAAAATTCGAATTTTCAAAATTTGTAATTTTGTTGAATTTTTTTATTTTTATTTAATTTAATAAAAAAGTTCGATTTTTGTGATGAAGCGGTGTTCATGAATCGGGTTCACGAACAATGTCAAAAAATTGGCTTTCGAGTCTGATCTTGGGTGGCAAGTGCTTAATTTGATTGCACCAAGTGCACGGCCACTTGGCGGCACGCCAGTGCTTGAGCGCCAGGCGCCCATGTGCGCCCACAGCCCGTCTTGCGGCGCTGCTTGCGCCGCGCCGCATGTCCCCGTCGTCTTGCGTGGCCTTTGCCACGCCGCAACGCTGCTGGCGCGCCGTATGGCGTCCGTAGCGCCCAAAGCGGCGCTGCGCCCGATTACCGGTTTGTATTGCGCCTTTGTATACTTGTCTGACCTAACTGATACCCTTGGGTCACAATACAATCCCATTGTATTGTGATGCAACCCTCCTCAGCCACCAGCCTGCTCCTCTTAGTCACGATACAACACATTCTCTTGCAATACAATTTTTTTTTTCACAATTTAATTAGCGTGTAGCGGTTTTTTCGTATAAATATTTTTCAATTATTTCGGCATTGGAAAAATCTACAAAAATTACTTTTTTCATTTTCTTGAACACTCAAATAAATTTAAAATTTATTTACCCCATTTTCTTGATTTTACTACTTGTAAAATTTTAGAAAGTATTTTCTTCTCCTCATAACCAAATGATTATGAAATTTATTTTCTTGACTTTTCTTTTTCAGTTTTATACTATAATTTTTATCATATGTATATATATACTTGTGTGCCTTCTCATATATATATATATATATGCTCTTATATATATATCTTACCTCATATGTAGTGATAGTGCAGATTGTTATGTAATAATATTCATTGAAGTGCGGAAAATGGTCGGGAATTTTCTCAAAACCTCCTTATATAACACTAATGTAACACCCCAAAATATACCCTAGTCGTTTTCGGCATGTTTAGGGTATTTTGTAAGCATAATTTGAATGTTTCGTGAGTTAAATGCGGAACACGGAAATGAGAGACCCGAAAATTTTACAAGTTATAAGGACAATATTGTCATTTGTAAAAAGGGGGCTTAAAAGTCATAATTTGACAAGATTTGAGGCCAAAGTGGAAATTACATAAGATTGAATTGCAAAAATAAGGAAGTGGAGGACTTAAATGCAAATAAGCAATTTAACCCAAAAAAATGGGTTTTATTTGGAGGGAGCTAAGCTTAAGCCTTAACAAATCCATGTTTTAAAGACCAAAGTGGTCTCATTTGAGAGGAACCCGTAGAGAAAGAAAGGAAGGAGAAGAAGAAGATAAAGAAGAAAGAAAGAGAGGAAGAAGGAGGAGAAGCAACTTAGTATGGATGTGAAGCTTTGGTATAGGCCCCAGATCCCATGTATGAATTTCCATGCTTTGATGGTTATAATCTTGCCCAAATCTAGGGTTTTTGCTAGGGTTTCATTTTAACCCAAAATTTATGTCAAGTAAGGTGGGTAAACCCCACATGGCACAAGATGGGTATGGAATCCTTCCTCTTGTGAATGGATTCATGGTTTAATTATGAGTAGTTGAGTTAGGGTTGGAACAGCCTCAACCCTAATCTCATCATAATTGGTTTGTGTATGGGTCTTAACCCATATTAGGGTATTTTGGAAGGAATCTTGATATGTTTTTGGAAGATATGTAATTGAGAGATGAAGTGAATAGAAAAGAGAGATTCGAATTGAATTGGAAATGGTTTTGATGTGTGTTTGAAGTGTAAAATTGATTTGAGTATCAAAAGTATGGAAAAATGGGTAAAACACACGTCGAGCACTTTTGAACTTGTGCCGGTACAAGTTGAGCTTAATACCCGGTACAATTTCGGTTCCTGGTCATTTTGGCCAAAGTTGTACCGTGCGACTGGTTCTTACCAGTATGACCTGATGCACAATTTTCTGTTCGTAGGTTTGTCTTTCCCTTGACGTAACTTCCTCGTTTCTTATCCGGTTGAGTGATTCAAGTGGCAGCAAATGAACTTCAAGGAGAACAAACCATATATAATAAGTATCTCCAAATTATGACTCTATATAGCCCAAAAATTCACTCAAGTGGGACCATGTGCAAGCCAAATTCTGGTTCCAGCTTTAGACATAGAGTCAGGTGTTTAGGACGTGGCTCGAGGTCCAGGTGCTCCGGTGGGTGATTCGGTTGGAATAGAACCCTTAGCACCTTAGCTTTAAAGGAGTATAAGGACATAGTGTCAAAATATGAAGTTAAGACCCCGGAAAAATGAAGTAATACAAACGGTCCCAGTGTAAATCGGTCGCAGGTAGTTGGCATGAAAATGCCATAGCAGGATTTGGACGATCCGATTGGAATAGTTTCCAATTTCTGAGTAAAGATGATTCATAGAGGAACAGAATATATGAAAGATATATGATCATATATTCTACCTAGGACCAAAGAATGAATGAGTGAGCGATCACGTTAGTGCTCGGCACTCTGATTAGTACCGGTACTCTGATTAGTCTTTCTGACACTCTGTCACGATTAGTCTTCGCAGGCACTCGCGTTCGATCTTCCCGGTGTACTCACTTGTTGGTCTTTATGGCACCCGGTCTTAATATCGTACCTTAGGTACTTATTGTCGCTAACGTCCTGCCGTTTAACATAATTGAGTGCAGGTAGTCGGAGCGGACATATGATAAGACGAATAAAGAATAAGAGTAAAGATGCGAGCATCGATACGTCTGTAGTACTGCGGGTACTCTGGCATACGATAAAGTTACGTAGTACTAAAACACTCTGTATCGACAGTCGTCTGCGAATAAGTTACTGTGATACCCCATGGGTACTCGTCTCGATTAAGCTGTAGTACCTACGGGTACTCTGTATGCGAAAATGTTAATAGTACCTACGGGTACTCCTGTATTTAATTAAGTTACGTTACGTCTCTGATTTAGTTACGCCCAGTACCTATGGGTACTCTTGTCTCTGATTAACTCACAATATACGATTAAGATCACGATCACGATAAGTTCGAGTAGTACCTAGGGTACTCACAATGACTGAATAAGTCTGTGGTACCTCCCAGTTACTTATGTATCTGAATAAGTCTGATACGATAAGTTAAAGTAGTACTACGGGGTACTCTAATATGAGTAAGTTACTGTCTTGTATGCGAATAAGTTTGTAGTACCTATGGGTACTCTTGTCTCTGTAAATTGTGTAGTACCTCACGGGTACTCTAGTATACGAATAAGTTGTTTTAAGATTAACTCCTCTCCCGAATAAGTTTTGTTAGTATTTGAATAAGTTGATCACAGCCGATTAAGTTACGTAGTACCTATGGGTGTCGTATTTCCATCACGTTCTTGTAGTACCCCAGGGTGCTCTGTATCAGACCAGTGTGGTACCTAATTGCTCTGTAACGATTAAGTTACGTGGTACCTCACGGAATTTCCTATATTTGATAGGATTACGCCCAGTACTTCCACGGGTACTCTCGTATCGATAACATAAGTATAAGTTCGAAGTAGTACTCCCGAGGGTACTCTTGTCTCGATAACATAAGTATAAGCTTTGTATTGCCGCGGGTGCTCGATATCGGTAAAAAACAAGTATAAAGTCGATGGTACTAAGGGTACTCGTGTCAAATAAGAGTATAATACGATACGATCACATTTTCCTTTCACGGACTAAATGTCCGTACGATATGTATACGTATCGTCGATCGACCCGCGTATGTGATCTACGATTATGATTAGTTCAGAGCTTATTGTACCTACGGGTACCTTCGCACAAAAGATAAGTCCATATAAGAATAGGATTACGCAATATCACGTTATACGTTAAAGTAATTTCGTGATACTACGGGTACCTCGAGAATAAGGTAAAAGCAGCGAAGTAATTATATAAGGATCAGTTCTATAACTCCTACGGGAGTCTCGAGATGAATGTAAGTGCGTTATAAATGAAGTCACGCGTAAGATAGGATTCTGTGCTCTACGGAGTCGAATGAATAACCAAGTCTGTTATAAGTGAAGTCTGCATAAGATAAGTTACTGTAGTACCTACGGGTACTCCAGATATGATAAAATAAGTATAAGTCCAGTAATTTAAGAATTTACTCGTATCCAAGACAGTATAGTTTTGTGATTACTTACAAGTACTTAGGTATAAGAATAAGTTCTGTAACTCCTACGGGAGTCCTGAATAAACATAAGTCCATGATATGAATGCATCCAATTTCTGATATTTGTTATGGTTATACACTTATTATAATTGTGTATATGCATGTGTTTCTGTATAAGAAATGTTTCCCACTAAGCGTAAAGCTTAGCACGGGTTATTAATCCGTGTAGGTACGAGGAGAGACATCGACAAACTTGTCTGCATCTGGTAGGCAACCTGCTTTTATGAGGGTTCGCGTACATGTAGATTCAGATTATACGATTTGTAATTGTAAAAATCACAGTTTGTATTTGTAAATGGGACTTCGATATATGTGTATAGATTTTGATGGACACCACTCAGGTGTTGATTCTTTTGATTACATTAAAAAGGTGAGCCATACCCACAACTAACTTGAGTCGATTATTTGGTTTCAGTCCGAGAAAAAACGGGTGTGACCAGTAACCTGATGTTCAATACAATTTATTAAATTGATTTTATTGCCAACACTCTCAAATAAATTTATTCAAATTTATTTTATTTCTCTTCTGTTAGTTTTTAACCTCTTGTAAAAAACTTCTAAAAGTTCTAACACATCACTTGTTTTCCTATGTGCTAATCTTAAGCAAACCGACAATCATAACACGTGTCTGACATGGTATACACACCATTCATCAAACATTCACATGTTCACACATCATTTATCAAACAATCACCTAAAACACATGCATGTAGTGTCCCTAGTTTTGTTCCATGATTTCCTGGTAATTCCTTTTCAGCTTCGACATCGAACCACACACAGTGGTGATGTTCCTTACGACTATGGCTGGCAAATCCCCTCAAGCCTGGTAGCCATACTGTGCTGTCTCAATTGTGGCCTTGGCTTAGGGGGTCAGTTGACTGCAGTCGACCGGCGAATACTCGTGGATGTCGGGTAACGGGCGTTTTCCTGTCGGGTGAGTCTCCTTTGTATGAGAGCTCACTGTCTTTATTATATAACACATTACAGCATCAGTATCATAGTACAAAGCGCGCTTGAATGATACAACACTATATCAATATATATCAACTATATCCAATAGTTTCTGAGTTCAATTGTTTTACTCTTGTGACATATATTAAAAATTAAAACAATTCTAATACATGTGGAACCTTCAGAAAGTCACATTGACTCCTGTACAAAGCTTTCAGTCTCTCTAGATGACAGTCTCCTCACTTAAGCTTCTGTACTGTAAATAATATCCCTCGACGGGATGGAGTTAATGCTGGTAGGTAGAATCCACTGCCTAAGTACAAAATACTCTCCACTAGTGCATATCTGATGCTCCCAGAGAAATGAAAACACACATTCAGCGAATGCGCAGTCTGCTTGAATGTCTGGCGGTCATCTCATATCCCGGAAGTCCTCTGACTCCTCACACACTTGCTCGTACGTATGAGAACCACTTAGTTTTTATTTGTTTGTGAATGACGCCAGATGTATATGTCGATTGGTCGAGTCTCGGACGATTGATGTGTGTATGGACTACCCTTCGATGTATATCCAGTTGGGTAAGATCTCAGGCCGATTGATATTATGTTTGGACTACTCTCAGGTATTTAATTTTTGGAACGTCCTCCTGCCATTCTCTCAAGAATTACCTCATGCACTCCACTCTATCGTCTGGGTGCCCCGAGTGCATATGGAATCATGATGCGGTGAATTTTAATTGAATAACACGTACAAAATATATAAACGTGCATCTTAACGTAATTTAAATCACACAAACATGTCATGTTCTATATCAATCACATCAAAATTATGTTTGCGTGAAATTTAATGATAAAGCATGGCGGTCGATTTTAATTGCACAAATGAAACACATTATTTCCTGAAAATTATTTTGTGAACACTGACCTGAGAATAATTAGCAACCCTCGGTACTATTCTCGGAAAATCTGTAATTGTTGGTTCACTTAGTGAGCTTAGAATTTCAAACTATGCAGTACTATACATATCAAGCACCATTTGTACATAATTTCCCACATACCCATCCACCAACGATCCAGAAGTAAGCGCGGTATCCATTTAAGTTCAAAAATTTTAACGGTCGGTCCATGTTTTGGGGCGGAATCAACAACCTCGACCTCATTCAACTCAGAAACACAACAAAGTACTTAAATAAAGTAAACTCAAGTAAGGGAGAAAACCCTACCTCAGTTTGCCGAAACTCCTCATCCAGGTACCGCATGAAGTCCTCTCGGCGTGAAGCCGACTTCCCTTTTTGTCCAGAAACGGCTGTAGAAGCGGTGAGGATCTCCACGATTCTAGAAGAAGTCTATTATGTCTCTCTAAAATAAATGGTCGGCTCTTGGTTCTCCCCCTCCCTCATTCACGTTTTGACTTCTAATTTTCAAGTGGAGATGACCTTAGCTATTTTGTTTTATTCTCATTTAATCAAATTCCAAAATAACCATTATGTCGTTTCTTTTTCGGTTTGACACTCAGTACTATCTGACCCCTTCCATTTTCTATGATTCTCTACTCATATCTTACTTATTTGTAGTACGTGTTATATGTGACTTTAGTCGCATAACCGTTACATGTTTGACGCGATGCCTCGAAAAATGTGCCAGCAAGTGCCTAGGTCGATAAAGTGTGTTACCGTGATTTTGAGGCGATTCAGTGAAATCCGTTTCGTCATCAGGTCTGTCCAGAGGTCTAGAATATTGATTTTTAACGAAATTACAATTTTGGCATGTAAGTGCGATTTTTGCCCTTTTTCGAAGTGGAATTTCTCGGGTCTTCTAACCACAATCACGAGTCTATCTTTGAGAAGACACCCTTTCTTTTAACTGATCAAAGAAATCTTCAATTCTCGGCAATGGGTATTTGTTTTTCACTTAATCACCTTATTGATTTCTTGATATTGATGCACATATATAGGTGCCATCTTTCTTTCTGAACAAAGCCGGTGCACCACAGGGAGAAGCAGGCAGGATAAACCCTTTATCTAGAAGCTCTTGTAGTTGAATCTTTAGCTCTTTCAACTCAATTGGAGTCATCCTGTATGGTGCCCTAGAAGTAGGAGATATTCGATGTCTCGATAGATAAATCAATTTCTCTTCTGGTGGAATGCAGGTGTAACTCTTGAAATACATCAGGAAGAATCTTTCACAACCATAATCTTTTTCAATTCTATTTGACACTTTTTAGAGTCGAGCACCAAAGCAAAAGGCCTCATATCCTTTTCGGCAATCGTCGGGCTTGCATGGTAAATCACATTGGACATTGGGCCCGGGCCAAGACACCATGTACTATCACTTTAGACTAATCAGAACATCTAAGCACTACTGTCTTTTTATCACAATCAATGATAGCCCGGTGTTTAGACAATCAATCCATTCCCAAAATCAAATCAAATCAAATTCACGAAATAGTAGAGTAATCAAATCAGCATAAAATTCCGTCCATGAATAATTATGAGGCGGTTATCTTTGCTTATTCACATTGACCTTGTACTTACAAAGTACTAGTTACATGCATATCATATGATAGTTGCTCCAATGCTGTCATCTTATCAAACACATGCTCAATGCATACATATGAAAGAGTAGATCTAAGGTCTATTAATGCATGCATTTCAATACCCTAAAGAGAAATTATACCAACAATTACTTTTGGTGCATCCTAGTCCCCTCGACCTCTACCTCTATCTCGAGTCGACGGTGATGCCGCGGACCTCCCTCTGTTGTCACTCTAAGGATTCTTATTGTCCCTTGACTCTTTGGGATAATTTTCCTTGACTCTTTGGGATAATTTGCCATAAAATGTTCAGTGCTTCCACATCTAAAGCACCCTCCTGTCAACAATTTGCAAACTCTCAAATGTCGTCGATGTGATGAGGGCACTGCGGAGTTCTCTGAGTCACGCTGAAGCACCTCTTATCGATCCTAGGTACTCTGTATTTCCTTGTCTTATTCCATACTGTGGCAGAGCTATATCTAGGCTCGGTTTAGGACTCTTTGGCTCTTGTGCAGGAGGAAGAAGCTCCTCTGAAAGCTTATCTTACGAAATCTTTCTCTCTTGCTTGCCTCGAATTTCTCCACTTTCATTACACTTGAGACTGACTTATAGAAATTTGCTTCTTTGAATACTATCACAGGCGCCAATATATCTTTTATTATTTCATTTAGTTGCGTCTCAGCGCCTACAAGAAATGTCTCCAATGAGAGCCGACTGAGTGCGTACTTATTAAGATGGGCGAGATTAAGTTCTCATATTTCTCGATGATAAGTTCCTTTGCTTGGTCGGGAAGCTGCTTCCATAGTCTCCTGTACGCGTAAGGCAACATGTTGGCCTGGCTCTTGGATGAAAAACTCATGGTATGGGATGGAAGCCTCGGACTCCTCGACACTAGCTTCCACGATCGCCAGCCTTGCGCTGTGATAGAGCGCACATGTCACTCTTTGATGAAGGGCATCTCACCTCCTCGGCTATTCTTTGCGGCTTTTCAGCGGAAATTAAGTTTGTCGGACTCTTCCATGTTTGACCCGTGGATTCTCGGCTCCTGTCTTCTTACCGTATGTATGGGGCTTTGGAGTTGTCAATCTTTCAAATAAGGCATGTCTGAATATCCTCATCGAGGCTTTTCACTTGGCTTGGTACAGACATGACTCTCACTTTTAGCCAGTTGAAACGGATCGGCGGAGTAGCCCTTGATCTCTAGGTTAACACTCTCAAATTTAGTAACTTCAGCTGTTCGAAAGAGCGGTCCATCATACAAAACCTGAGGACATCCACATCAGGCTGACATTACTAAACATGGCACTACATGTATATCTATTTGGGTAGCCAAACATAGCTCACGTCTGTAACTATAGCGCCCCCTGACTTCGGCACGGGTGTGACGGTGTCTTTTCTGTTATAAACTTATAATCTTTAAACGTTCATTCATATGTGTTAACATTTAACTTGTACTATATACACAGTGAATTACAAAATATATATAATCTCCATATGTAGAGTATTTCCATATTTGTCTTCACATTCTTCCAAGAGAACAAAAATACACTACATTCAGACGAATGGTCTTCAGTAGTTACCCTAGTGATGTGTTGACTTTGCTTCTTGTCACGGATTGTCTGTCCTCACGGTTTCCTCTTACGTACATACATGGATTGTGCGTGCTAAGCATAAGCAGTGGGAATAATACTCATGGACGACCCCTAATAAGGTCGTCTCACTATAGATACATGCATATACTTATGACAAATATAACATTTACATATACTTATCCATTTCTCATATCTACTTTTTCATAACATGTTTCATTTCTTATCATATTTCATATACTTTTCGTGTCATCTTACACTTTACTTATTTCTCTTGTAACCATATACTATTATCACATAACGATTATTATCTTACCATGTCATGTCATATACTCGTATACATGCATTTGCGTATCTTTTTGTCATTCTTTTATGTTTAAATGCACTGCATGTAAACCTTAGAAGTGGATACGGGAAAGAGCGTATGTGCGAAGGTGCATCAGCGTACGAGACAATGATCTCATATGTATGACCCAGCTTGGAGCGTATAATGATCGAATGGGATCTATGTCATCGACAACGGGGCCTTGATATGCAAAGCGTATCTTCGCGGCTTAAGCTGTATCTATAAATGTGTCTATCTATCCAACTGCACAGTATTAAGTAGGCAATCAGTTTTGGCTATGTTTTCTTAACAATCTTTTAGGTATCAGAAAAAAGATATCTCATATACATGAATAACTATTGATATCATGTATACTTCCTTAGGAATATTCATTTATCAAATAATCTCATTTAAGCGCCATTTTTTTCATATAACAAATTATACGTGTCTCTTGCTTTCATAACACATGTATCATGATCATATTATTGTGATACGTGGCTTCATATAACAATACAATCATATAACGCTGCCTCTGATTCGAGTTTAATAGCAAATTTAACTCTTTTGAGCAGTTTGAAGCTATTTCAAAATCATTTCAAACACAATTTTTGACCACAGTAAACAAGATTGTTAGAAAGTGATCTTCTAACTTCAAATATACCCTTATGTCTTAAGTTTCTTATGGTTGAAACATCATGTCATTTGGACTTTTAATTTGGGAGATATGGTCTAGCGTGCGAGAATTGCTCTGGGCCGGAGTTTCGATATGAATCTAGAGATGTGTCATATATTTGAAAATTTTAAGGAATGTTAGAACATAATTTGACCATAATGTCTTCATGAAGTTGTTCTCCCAAATGTCGTTTATTAAAAAATTGAATCACCTCTTTTGGACGATATAACTTCGAGTTATGATTTAAACAATTGGAATTTATTCGGTTGGGGGTACATTATGAGAGCTGATTTTGAGAACATAATTGTTCTCTTCTTTGTGGCAATTTTAAGATTCGATGGAATCCAAATTGGATCTACTTATTTTAAGGGATTGTTATCCTAGAAGTCTAGTTTACCTAGAAATTTGAATCCTCAATTTGGATGAGTGAAACTGACTTATAGCCTAAATATCACAGCCCCATTAAACCAGCGTATCGAATTGACCGAAAATAGAGAGCCTCACTTTGAAGAATTTTTCTAGGTACATTAGGGGTCTTAATTTATACATATTTAAGAATATTTGTTCTTGATAAGTCTGAATTTAACATAAATTTGAATAACTCAATTTGGAAGAGTGATGACGAGTTATGGCGAAAGCAACATGGGTTTAAAAAAAGCGATGGCCATCTCTCAAGCAGCGTTTTTCTGCATCGATTTTTTCCTCCATTGGGGACCTGACCAAACCAAACAGCCATTCGAGCAAAGTTCTTTGCAAAAAGAAATTATTTGAACCTCAAGCAAGTATCCTATACATATCATACAAAAATCCATACCTTTGCCTTTCCTTTAACCTTTCTTCTTCCTTTCCTTCCTTTCTTTCTCCTCTATTCTCTTGTCTTCTTTTCTTTCTTACATATCTGGTTGCCCTAACATAGTACCCAAAATAGAGATATTTTGAATAAAATAAGGCCGTATTTGGCCTTGTCACTATTTTGACTTTTTGCATTTTGGTCACCCATTTTCATTTTTTTCTCCATTTTACTTATTCAAATCCTACTTTGACATATGAACTTATTATTATATGACCATTGGGTCCTAAATTGGTAAATTATTAATTTACCTTGGACTCTTGAAGTAATTCCGGATTTTTGCTTATTTTATTTTTAGCATTATTTTATTTACCTTGGACCATTGGGTCCCAACAACGGTGCTAAAAACTTGTTAGACCAAAATGTGCAAACAAAGTTATGACTACGCCACGAAAATTTATTATCTAATCCGGAAACTTGGCGCTGGCTTTTGTTGACAAAATGTGATGAAAATATATGTTTGTCCCTTTTTGTAAACTGGATTCATTAAAAAAATTTATTAGTCTTAATCATTGCAAGTGCACAGATCATGCAAGTAATAAAAGTGGATTTTTATTAAGTCTAGATATCGTTCCCAGTTGAGGATGAATCCTTAAAAACCAAATACCCCTGACTACTTAAGATCCTTACTATTTGAACTCGATATTAAGATGATTGGAAAGCGAATAAAATAATACTAAAGTCATTTCAGTGTAAATATTAATAAGAATGGAGTTGAGAATTCAGGAGTGAGAAAACACTGGACATATAGACCCGATGAATAATTGTCAATTTTCTGCATCATTTTGAATCTTAGCTAAGCCATAAGTTGGAAAGCTGAATTTGTCAAAGATGTATTGTTGTATAGTTTGGATTTCTCCCTCAACCATACCTTTCACTAATTAGAGATTCATGTTCATTTCTGGCTCATGAATTTAATCAACTACTTGTAAGATATAATCATCTTTCTAAGATTTGGTATTTTCATTTCCAATACTTCACCCGGATCTTAGGGCTGAATTCTTACCCCGTAGACGGATATTACTGACCTTCTCGATTTGGATGGTACCTCATCCTTCAATGCTGATGAAATTCTCCATCTCCTTGATTAGATCTTTACTAACACGGGATTAGAATCCTTTCATCAGAGAGAGGAGAAACTCTGAGTGATTAAATTGATACTTCAACAAACTATCCTCAAACCACGAGTAAGTTAGTGATTTATCTGAGTAATCTTTAGAGTTTGTGGTTCAATAGTGATGATCTCTGTGCAGAAGAGCGCTCTCTACCCTCGGGATTCTCCATCTACGTGTGTCGGCGGAGGGTGTGACCTTGACCGGCACCCGATGGGGTGTCAAGCGAGTGTCACACTTGAATAGGACTCTTCAACCTTTTCTTTCTCGAGGCGACACAGCACACTGTTTTCTCATTCCTTATGCACAATTTACGTAATAATAAAAATTCTTTTACATATACATTATACATACCCTTATAGTGGTATTCATGTTCTATACAAGGTCAAATTGCTTCTCGATAAACAAAGCTTATACCTATTCAAAAAACGGTGCGGGAAGGCGATGCGGTGGCTTACTATCTACGAGTTGGCACCTTCCTGGCGATGTGGATATCTGTCCTCTATCCCTTGTCTTACCCTTACGTACACGGTTAAAAACGTGCTAAGCTTTCTGCGGCAGTGGAAACATATCTGAGGGCGACGATAAGCTATGATCGTCAACAAATACGCCCATCTTATCATTTTCATATAACGTACACTTCTATCATGTGGCGTTTGACATATAACCTTTCATATCATTTATTTCTTATTCTAGTACTTATCATTTTATCTATTCTCTTTCTAATGGTTCATATTACATATCCTATTCTGTGTATGTCATATTCGTATACATATATTACTTTCATGGTTATATACTATACCAGTTGTTATGTTATATTTTCATGTCTTTTGTTATCATGTCTTTGTATCATATCTTTGTATTCATGTCTTGTTTATGTATTATTTTCATATATTGTTTTCTGTTATACTTTTCATATTACTTTCCACTTTCATCTTGTACTTGTTCATATACTTTTCGTGTATTGTACTTTGTACTCCATATCTTGTATTCATAGTAATTTTTGGATCATTTACATTCTTATACATTTTTATATATATCGAGATCGTATAATCTCATGTTCTGGAACTTATCATCACATACTTGGTGCTCTATGCTTCTCGGAGTCATATAATATCTTTTCACATGTCATATCACGAATCATTTGTTTTATGTTTCATGTTTATAAACCTTAGAAGTGGATAGAAACTATAAGGGCGAAGTATTTGTACTCCTTTGTCTGGCTTGTTAGTGCAGGAGCTGAAGCGTTTGTTATCATTGTGTGAGACAATGACCATCTTATAAGGAGCTCGAAGAAGTAGCACATTATCATTGTACGAGACAATGACCATCTATAAGAGCCCAGAAAGCATTTATGTGACCAATGGGGCAGGCCCGATCATTATCTTTGCGGACTTATTTTTACTTAATAGGCATGCCCGATCTATCCCTACGGGTTAAGCGGACAATCATTTTATTACATTTTAAGTACATATCTCATCTACATGAATAACTATTGTTATCATGTATCTTGATGAATATACCTTATTTTTATTTAAGTGCATGTCTGTTCACATATTTGCAACCGTGTTGTTGTTCTCATATTCTTTACAATACGTATATTCATATCTTTTCTATTATTTAGTTTGTCTTCGTATCATATACTTAAATCTATCATATATCATGAATGCATCTATGCACTCTTATATTCATATATTCATATATATATATATATATATATATATATATATATATATATATATATATATCTTATCTATTCATATCCCTTTATCATTTATGCATCATATCCTTTTATGCGTTTTATCATGGTTATCTATTCGTAATAACTTTATATTTCTATCATGTATGCTTTTACTCATTCATGTGTTCCTATCATATTCCATCTGATAGTTTATGTATGACAATCATATATTAACTATCATACTCTTATATTCATATCATGTCCTCTTACTTGCAACATGCTATATCTTGTTAACTTATATCTTCACTTATACTTTGTCGGACTATCATATCTTGTGACTATCTTTTATCACGTTCTATCTTGTATGTTTTTAACATTCTTTATCGGTATCTACTGTCTCAGTAAGATACAGACAGAGACTCTCGCTGATACTTGTAGGTACTTTTCCTATCCTATACTCTTTACATATCAAATCTACATATATTGTTATTTCTTGTTCATATCTACATCCTTTCTTACCATGTATTCCAATTAACTTTAGCAACGATTAGTAAACTCGGTACAACAATTTCAATTTTCAGACAAGATGGGCGCAAATGCCATTAAATAGCATATGGTTAGATTCTAGACTCAATGAGCTTTCCATCGAATCCAAGAATACCCATAGCGGAGTCCTAACGAAGGAGTTATGCAAATTGCAAGCCATGAAGAAAATCAGCAACTTGCGGCACGCATGGTAGCAGCGTGCTTCTATCTTTTGTCATTTTCAGGTGTATTATAGATCATCTTGTATCCAAGCTATATATGGATGGATTCTAGACTGAAAGGGGCTTTCCATAGAGTCGAACACCCAACTAGTCACTAACGAAGAGTTATCTGAGTGCGAGCCATGAAGAAAATTAGCAACTTACGGCTTTGCGGTAGCGGCAATACTGTCTTTTGTCATTTTCAGGTGTTATAAGCTCAATATTGTATCAAGCTATATATATGGATGGATTCTAGACTCAAAGGGCTTTTATAGAGTCGAGAACACGGCCAGTACTAACGAAGGAGGTATGCAAGTTACTGGCCAGTGAAGTAAATCGGCAACTTGCGGCTTTGCAATAGCAGCGGCAGCCTCTTTATCTTTGTCATTTTCCGGACTTATTATAAGCTCAAGATTGTATCAAGCTATATATGGATGGATTCTAGACTCAAATTGATTTCCATAGAGTCACAGAACACCCAGCGGAGTCTGAAGGAGTTATGCAAGTTACTAAGTAGTGAAGAAATCAGCGACTTGCAGCACCTGCAATAACAGCAGCAGCTACTGTCTTTTGTCATTTTCGGACTTATTATAAGCTCAAGATTGTATCAGAAAGCTATATATGGATGGATTCTAGACTCAAGGGCTTTCCATAGAGTCTAGAACACCCCAACGGAGTCTAATGAAGGAGTTATGCAAGTTACAAGCGTGAAGAAAATCGGCAACACGGCCTTTGCAATAAGCGGCCGCCGGCCTCTTGTCTTTGTCATTTTAGGACTTATTATAAATAATATGGTATCAAACATGCCAAAAGACACGGCATAAAGCAGTCCTACAATCAATCCCCAAATCACCCAAAGTAGGAATAAACCAAACTTCATATCATCACAATTCTCTGATCCATCCTCCCAAGGGGAGAAGATTCCATACTCTAACAAGTAATGCCTCACTAACACCTCAAACCCTATTTCGGAGAATTTCATATAAAAGTCACAAATTCACTCTTAGGTCCTTGGTAGTCATACTATCATATATCTTCCAGAACTCATAACCTATCTTTTATCATTACGTGTTCATGACATATTGCTTTTTATGTTCATGTTCATGTTTCATGCCTATTCCATATGGCATTTCAGATACTTGTACGGGATGATGCCTATGTATTCACACATCATTCAAGTATTCTTGTCCCTCCATGAACCTATTTTACTTAGAAATTGGAATCATTCCAATTGGATCATCCAAACTAAAGTTATGGCATTTTCATGCCAAACTAGTCAATTTACCGATTTTACACTAGGGACAGTTTGTAATACTCATCTTTCTGAGGTCTTAACTCATATCTGACACTGGTTATTTATATTAATTTGAAGCTAAGGTGCTAAGGGTTCTTCTCCAACTGGAATCACCCAAATCGGAGCACCGAAACTCGAGTTATGTCTAAACTTGGGACTGCGCTATGATCAAAAGCTGACGAGAATTTGCTTGAACATAGCCCTCTTTGATTGAATTTTGGGCCACATAGAGTCGAGAATTTGAAGATATTTATTTCGGGGTGGTTTAGTCTCCTAGCAATCTAGTTTAACCAACAACTTGAATCCTCCAAATCGGATAAATGACGAGTTATGGCCGAATCTGACGGTGAACGGAAAAGCGAGCAGTTCCTAGAGATATGTGTTTTCTTCCATTTTTCCATATAGTTCCACCCCGGAAATCCACTCAATACTCAATATACACATCAAAACCACTCATATTCATCTTGTAGTGGTGGTTTGGAACTTCACATACCCAAACCTAGGTGATCCAAGAACCCATACCAAAGTCCACCATTCTTATACAAAGCATAGAATTAGAGGATTCCATGCTTATATTAACCAAGCTAGAGTTTTTCAACTCAATTTCATTCCAAACCTAGAGTTAGGATCAATTCCAAACTAAACCCTAGGTTAGAACCCATAAAAATCTCTACCAAAGTCAAATACACATGATTCCATATTGAAAGTCAAAACTCATAGAAATCCTTACAAAACCATAGGAATTCCATACAAATTTATACGAGTTCATACAAGTCTAGACAAAATGGAATCCGTACTTTTCAAAAATAAAACTAGACTTCCATACCAAAAAAATCTTGCTAGAAATCCCATACCATAAATCCATACCTTTCTTCTTGGCTCCTCCCTCTTCTCTTGCTTCTTCTTCCTCTTCCTCTTCTTATTCTTCTCCTTACTCTCTCTTCTACCACGTTTTGCTCTCTTTCTGAAGACCAAAAGATATTTTGGCTTTGATCTCATCCTTATTTATGGATTTTATTTTCCTTTATTTACTCATTTTGATTTTCGTCTTCATGTTGTACTTGAAGTTCCCATTTTTACGTTTTGGTCCTTATTCTTTCTAATTTGTTCCATCTTTCTCAAATTTCATAATTATATAAACTTATGTTTTATGCCTCTCATATCTCAGTGGTAAGCCACTTTACCCTTGTCTCTAATATGGTTTTTCGGGTCTCGTTTATTTCGAAAGATTCCTATTTAACTTTAATATACCCAACCATGTAAAGAAAAGCTGGCAGGTGTTTTCGGGGTGTTCTGAAGACCTCTTGGAAATCGAAGCGAAAATACAATACTTTGCTTGGGTGCCACGATGCTTGTCTTTGAGGCAATTAAGTTAAAATAATATCGATCAAATAAATTCAAGAATTATAACTAAGGCGTTCTTCCACTTTGTCTGAAGTATTCTGTCATCATCGACCCCATTCTAGAGGAGCTCAGCCCTTCAAAAGCCGGTTCCTCCATATCGGTGACTAACAGATCATGTAAATTCGCTGAAAGTGTTAGCAATTGAAATAAATGAATCCATAAATTTTCAAACTCCATTTATTCAAAATAGTAATGAAAGAAAATTTATGAAATTTCAACTGAAGCTTCCTGCAGTTCGGTACTCAACTCTGAAGAATCAGAAAAAAAAAAACTAACTAAAAACTAAAGCTCAGAGCTAAATCTACTAAAAGCGGAAATAAAGAAAAATAATATCTGAAGAGTCTTCAACTACCAGTCCACGGAATTTGAAGTGCTCCGCGGTGCCTTAGATGCTTCTATTTATAGACTTTCCAATGTTGGGCCGCACTTCAAGACAATGTTGTGGATCCCTAAATTTTTGGCCCAAATTGGTCGCTCTATCGCAACATAGAAAGTTCTGTCGCGACAGAGTCTTTGGTCTTTGTCGCAGCCTTTTGTCGCAGCCTTCTGTCGTAGCTTGCAATTTTTTGTCGCAACCTGTTATTTGAGCTTTTTCTTGGATTCTATCGCGACATACTTTGATAATGTCGCAACATATTTTTGATCCAGAAGTCTTGTTCTTGTCGCGACATGAATGTCTTGTGTCGCTACACAAAATTGTTGCACCCAGCTCTTCATACACTTCTGCCTCTGGAAGCTGTCGTGACATAATTTTTTTTGTCTCGACAAGCATACTTCTCTTCAGCTTGTCTACTTTGTCGTGACAGTGTTTTCTATATCGGGACAGGATTTCTTTGATTTCTTAACAATGTCTGTTGCGCCATAATTTTCTTTTGTCACGATAAACTTTTTTTCTCTGGTCCTTAGAGCTGGCTGAGCTGTTTGTTGCGACAAACTTGACTTGGCTAATCACAGTTTTCTTTCAATTTCTGTCGCGATATAATTCTATCATTATGTAGCTTTTATTGTCGCGACAGAAAACTTCTTTGTCGTGATAAAGATTCTGCCTTCAATTCTTTACTATGTCGCAACATGAATTTCTTTGTCGTCATGGCTCTTGTATTGCTCTTGACTTCTTGTGCGGCGGAGAATTCACTTCCCCTCGTGTTTTGTTTGTCAGCGGCGAAATAATCTTTGTCGCGACAAAGTCTTGTTGCTCATTTTTGTGAACTCTGAATGTTATGTTGCGACATAATTTTCTTTGTTGAGACAAACTTTTCTTCCCTTAAAAATTTGGTTTTATCTTTGAAAGCTTTGTCATGACATAAAAACGTCTCGGTGACTTGTGTTATATTCATGCACCATTTTACGTCGCGACAAAGTTGTCTTTAATACGCTGACCAGGTTCAAACTAATCTTGACCTTTATGTTGCGACGAAGAAGAAAGATTGTCGTGTAAGTTCTTGCCATTTGACTTGATCATTGTGGCGACATAGTTAAGGGTGTCGCGGCTTGATCTTGCTTTTCATTCTTAACCTTGATGTTACCCAACGAGAGAGAACTGCTTTCGCGGCAAGGTGTGCTGCCTTGAGTTCAACCTGGACTTTGTTGCGACATATAGCTGCTGGTTGCGACATAGTTCTCTAGAATGCTTGAAATTCTGTTGCGACAAACAAAAACTATGTCACGATAGAGAATGTTGCAATTGCACTTTTTTTCTTATTTTTTGCTGGAATTATCTTATTTTTTAATTAAAACCTGCAAAACACAAAGTTGGTGAATATTCCATAATTTGGCATAAAAATATATCTGAAACTGCTAAAAACATGCCAGAAAAATTGATTAAAAATATATGACTTTAAGACTCATCAATAGGTTTTGAGTCGTTTCATTATACTATTAATCTAGATGATTTTTTATCCTTTATGGTTTTTAGAGATTTTGATTTTATGATTTTATTGATTTATTGCTAGTTGGAATCAATAAAATTATTTTTCTCTTAAAAAAAAAGAAGTTTTTAGAGAACTCCAAAATAACGTCCTTTGTGTTTTAAAAAAATTATTCCCAATAATAGTTTTCAAGTTAATTCTCTAATTCTACCTTTATCCTTTATAATTTTTTTATGAGAAAGAATTGAGAAAAAAGAAGACAAGATTGATACAAGGAAAACCAAAACTAGTCTCGGCTTTTATCTCAATTTCTTGTTTGAATGAGCCCTAATGGGAACCCTGTGAATTTCATACATTTTTTTTTGCATGTGTCAATCTTTGACATTTTAATAATGCTTTAAAAGACATATTTTCACACATCACAAATATCTAATTAAAAAATAAAAAGCCAAAAGTTTTTAATACATCCCACTATTTTATTATTAATATTGATAGATTAATATTTTTTTGAAAAGAACAATACAATCCATAGAGACACAGAATCAAAAGTAATAAAAACTTTAGAGAATGACATAATATCCAGGTTAATAGCAAAAATGATCGACTCAAGGCCTACTCATTTGATAATCTAAAAATGCATAAATTACCTAAGATTTCAAATCTACAGCATAGTGACGAACATGATTTGATTTGATGACTCTATCGAATTGAACTTTGCCATACGGGTGCAGACGTGGCTTCATGAAAATTTGTCATCGACAAACGCGACTACTTGTCCTGACAAACCGTGATAGCGTTGCAATGGTAGTGACAAAAACACGAAAAAACAAGGTAAACTTAGATCGATTGTGGAAGAAATGCTTAATTGGAAAAGAAAACCTAAATGCGGAGATGGAAGGGGTAATTTTAGGTTAAGAATGGTAAAAAAATCACCCATATTGTCTTATAAAGAAGGGCTTGAAAGAGAAAATAAAGAGGGGCAATTAAGGCTTCAAAAGAGGAAAAGAACTCTTAACTATATTAAATAATATTGATAGGTTAACATAGAATAAGGATTTCACAAATATTTTTATTAATAATTATAATTCTATTAAATATATTTAACTTATAATTAATTTCATTTAGTAGGAAGTATTTTAGAAAGGCTTGTACACACAATGGTTGTTCACCCAACCATAAATCTTCCCAAAGTCCAATTTTCTCACAATTCCCCACCACAAAAGGAAAACCTGAGTTATAGCTTTCCAAGGACATCTGTGAGACCATCTAACCATCATATTGGCATCCCATCCATTTGGATGTGTCCCATATTGGCTATAACCTCATGCCAAAGCCCACCACAGCTCCACTGAGGAAACCTGTAAGCCATTTTCCCGGAGAGTGTGTGGTTTCTCGAAATTGAGTCTTTTCAAAACCTAGACCTCCTAGATCTTTTGATGTACGCCACCTCCACTTTGCTGGTGATCCTTTTGCCCTCCTTATTGTCACGACCAGGAGAAATCTCTTTGCAACTTCTCAAGCCTTATAGCTACTAAAACTAGTATCTTAATAAAAGAGATAAGTAGTTGGGAATGTAGTGAAACACATTTGAGTGGGAGAATCACTCCCACAAGTGACAAAAATCCCTTTGCCACGTCAAATGCAACCTTTGAGCCACTTTTCAACCGCCGGATCCAAAAAGCCTTCCAGTTTGGATTCCCACTTGATGGTAAACCGAATAAGATAATGGACAATCCCATCTCTAAGAAATCCAAAATTGCATCTTAGAAACCATCTTACGAGTTGTATTAATACCCAATATCCTTTATTCTACAAGTTTATTTTCAAACTTGAGACACTTTAAACAGAAGGATAATCTTGAGACAGATGTTCCAAAGAAGCCTTAGGTATCATCTACAAACTCTAAAATAGACACTCTAGTCCTATTGAGTCCAACCAAAAAGCCCTCAGTAAACTACTCTCCTCTACCTTGAAAATCATTTTGCTTAGAACATCAACCACTAGTGTGAAAAGAAAGGAAGAAAGAGTGTCTCCTTGTCTCAAACCTCTAGATGCTTCAACCGAACCCTTTGCGCTTCCATTCACAAGGATTGCAAAGCTTGTAGAGGATAAACGACCTCTCATCCAAGATCTCCATTTTGAACTAAAACCCTTATTTTGGGACATGGTGCAGAAGCCACTAATCTCATGATCATAAGCCTTTTCAAAATTAATCTTAAACATAATCCCTTCCTCCTCGGATATCCTCTTCTCATCCACCACTTCATTTTCTATTAGAACTGCATCCAAAATTTGTCTCCCTTTGATAAAAGCCCATTGAGAGCTAGAAATAGTCTCATGGACCACTTTGTGCAAACTCCTTGATAAGACCTTAAGGAATTGGAGGAGTTGTGTATATTGGGACTTTGATCGTTGGATCCCCTAAACTTCAAATTGTAGGGGTCTTGATCATCGAGATTCACGAGCATCCAGCAGCAATGTGAACACACCCAAGGGTGTTCAGGCGACGATTGGGTGAAACCGCCTCTCAAGTGGATAAGTCATCAAAAAATGCGGAGAAGGAGAAAAGAATAGGCGCATTTAGAATTACTTCCCTTCACCCCATAGGGTATCTTCCTAATTTATAGGGCTTGGTTCCCAAATCTCTGTTCTTGTTTTAGGAATAAAATATGTTTTTCCTTATCAAGGATTATCCTTTTGAGAAATAAGGGATAAAATATGTTTTTCCTTATCAAGGATTATCCGTTTGAGAAATAAAGGATTTGAAAACTAGGAAATCCGTGGATAAATATCCTTTTGTATTATTCATAACAAACATATATGCGATAGGATGGTGGCGTGGGAACTTGAAATCAAAAGCGGTTTGCCATGAAGCGAGTCTTTAACAAGACACCTTGGCTTTCTTAGATGGGCTTTAAGACTCTCCCATTTAGATAGTTCCCTCCTGGTTTTAATACGGTAAGTGGACTTGGGCCGCTTTACGTCATGGGCCTTAGACGGCGGCTCTAGGCCCGTTAATTAGTGGATGCGAAGACCAAGGCCTCATAATGCCCCTCTTTTTGGTTGAAAGTTTGCGCTTCTTGATAGGGGAAAATGCGTACCAAACATTTTGGTAGAACAAGCCACATCAACACTGCCCTGCAGCGAAAGAGGAAGAAGGAAAAGAAGAGGAAGAAGGGGGGAGAAGGTTGGATCGGTAAAGCCTACTGGTATGGGGTTAGAAGGCTTTGTGGATTGGGTAAATCCAACCTTCAATGAGGAGGGCTCGAGATTGATCGTCCACACCCCAGTTTGGCCTTTGAAAGTGTCAGCGGGCTTAGAGCCAAAAGTGGCCTTTCAAAGGCAACGGGCTTAAGCCTGAAATGCGGCCTTGAGAAAAGTGCCAGTGAGGCGCCAGGCTCTAAATGCCTTAAGAAAGGGCGATAGGCTTAGAGGCAGTATGACCTTTTGAAAGTGCCGACGGATACGACCTGGTTTGGCGCTAGAAAGTGCGGAAGGCTTAGAGCCGAGTCGGTCTTAAGAAGGGCTACTTGACTTAGAGCCACAAATCGGCCTTTTGAAAGTGCGTGACAGAGCCCTGAGTGCGGCCTTTAGAAGATGTCGACGGGCTGAACAGTTTGGCCTTAAGAAAGGGCCCGATAGGCTTCTGACCATAAGTCTTTGCCTTTTGAGGTGTCCATGATTTGGGCGCAAGTCGATCTTTTGAAAGGAACCCAGCCAGGACTTAGAGCGAAATCTAGCATTTGAAAGTGCCAGCAGAGCTTAGAGCCCTAGTCACGGGTCTTTTGAAAGTGCCCAGCCAGGACTTAGAAGCGAAATATGACCTTTTGAAAGTTCAGCGGGGTTTAAAGCCACAAGTTTGGCACTTTAGAGTGCCGGCATGCTTGAAACCCGCAGTATTGCCTTTTGAAAGAGAGTTCCGAAGCATAGTTAGATGTTTGGCCTTTAGAAAGTGCCCGGCTGAGCTTAGAGCCATAAGTCGGCCTTGAAGGCTAACGGGCTTAGAACCGAAGTGCAGCCTTTTGAAAGTGCGACGGGGCTTAGAGCCTGAGTCCCAGCCTTTGAAGTGCCGGCCGGAGCTTAGAGCCACAAGTTTGGTCTTTTGAAAGTGTCAATAGGCATAGAGCCACAAGTCTGGCCTTAAGAAAGGGGACAACAGGCTTAGAGCCCCATGATCGGCCTTTTGAAGTGTCGTGAGCAGAACCACAAGTACGGCCTTTAGAGAGGGTGTCGTGGGCTTAGAGGCCTGATCTAGCCTTAGAAAGTGGGTGAGCAAGTAAAAGTTTAGCCCTTTTTAAAGTACCCGTGACTTGAAGCCACGAGTTTGGTCTTTTGAAAGGGCGAAGCGAAGCAGAGATTTAGAAGTCTAGCCTTTAGAAGGGCCGGTAGGCTTGTGAGAAATTACGGCCTTTTGAAAGTGCTAGTGAGCTTAGAGCCACAAGTGCGGTCTTTTGAAGAGCCGGTGGAGAAACCCAGAGACGGAGAAGTCTAGCATTTGAAGAAAGTGCTAGCGGGCTTGAGTCCTGAGTGCGGTCTTTTGAAACAACCAGTGAACAGAGAAATTTGGGCGTTTGGCCTTTTGAAAGTGTCAGCAGGCTTAGAGACACAAGTCTGGCCTTTAGAAAGTGCTAGTAGGCTTAAAGCCACAAGTATGGTCTGCAGAAAGGGCTGGCAAGCTTAGAGTTAGAAGTCTGGCTTTTTAAAAGTGCTAGCAGGCTTGGAGCCACAAGTCTAGTCTTTTGAAAGGGCTAGCAGGCTTAGAGCCAAAAGTCTGGCCTTTAGAAAGGGCCAACAAGCTTAGAGTTAGAAGTTTGGCATTTTGAAAGTGGCAGCAAGCTTGGAGCCATAAGTTTGGCCTTTTGAAAGGGTCAGCAGGCTTAGAGTCAGAAGTCTGGCCTTTTGAAAGTGTCAGCAAGCTTGGAGCCACAAGTCTGGTCTTTTGAAATGACCAGTAGGCTTAGAGCCGAAGTGCGGCATTTTGAAGTGCGACAGAGTCCTCAAGTGCGGTCTTTAGAAGTATCGACGGGCTTAGAGTCACAAGTTTGGCCTTAAGAAGGGCTTGACGGGGCTTAGAGCCCATCGGCCTTAAGAAGAGGTCGAGTGGGCTTAGAGTAGAGTCTAGCCTTTTGAAAGTGTTAGTAGGCTTGGGCAACTGAGTTTGGTCTTTTGAAGGCCGATGGGCGCAGAGGCCACAAGTCACAGCCTTTAGAGAGAGTGTCGGCGGGGCTTATAAGCGAGAAGTTTGACTTTTTGAAAGTTCCAGCAAGCTTAGAGCCACAAGTCTGGTCTTTAGAGACACAAGTCTGGTCTTTAGAGAGTGCCAGCAAGCTTAGAGCCATAAGTTTGGCCTTTAGAAAGTGCCAGCAGGCTTAGAGCCAGAAGTCTGGCCTTTTGAAAGTGCCAGCAGGCTTGGAGCCATAAGTCTGGTCTTTTAAAAGAGACAGCAGGCTTAGAGCCAGTCTAGCCTTAAGAAAGGGCCACTAGGCTTAGAGTTAGAAGTCTGGTCTTTTAAAAGTGCCAGCAGACTTATAACCACAAGTTTGGCCTTAAGAAAGTGCCAGTAGGCTTAGAGCCACAAGTCTGACATTTAGAAAGTGCTAGCAGACTTAGAACCAGAAGGCTGACCTTTTGAAAGTGTCCATGACTTGGAGCCCTGATGCAGTCTTTTGAAGGGACAATGGGCTTAGGAACAGTCCCAGCCTTAAGAAGAGACGACATGCTGACATGCTTAGACGAAGTGCGGCCTTTTGAAGTGCGGCGGTCTAGAATCCAAAGTCTTTGCCTTTTGAAAAGTGCAATGAAACCCAAAGCCTGAAGTGCGGCCTTAGAAAGTGGAGAGCTTAGAGCCTGGTCGGCGCCAAGAGGTGCTGGCGAGCTGAGAGCCACCAGTCGCCTTTAGAAAGTGTCAGTAGGCTTAGAGCCAAAAGCTTGACCTTTTAAAAGTGTAAGCAAGCTTGGAGCCATAAGTCTGGTCTTTTTAAAGGGCCAACAAGCTTAAAGCCAGAAGTCTGGCCTTAAGAATGGATCATGTGACGCCCCCAACTCCTAAGATGTGGTGCCGGGCGTGAGGGGTCTTTTTTTTTTCTTTTACGATAAACTTTTAAGCTAGTTCATTCATAATGTTAAACAATTAACTTGTATTATATTCAGAGCACGGACACAAAATATATATATACAAGCTCCATATGCTAAGTGTTCAACATTTACAATATTTACATTGGTTTACAAAATTTCATATACAAAATAGACCTAAAGGTCTTCCAGCCGGCACCTATCGATGTGCGGCCTTTGACTCCACGATGTGGATTGCCCGGTCCTCTGGTTTCCTCTTCTGTACCTACACGGATTGAACACCCGTGCTAAGCTTTACGCTTAGTGGGAATTAATACACATGGATGACCTCTATTAAGGGTCACCACAGTTCTATACAAATGCTTATAACACATATAACATTTACAGATTCATATCATTTCTCATATATATACTTTTCATATCAAGTTTCACTTCTTATCATCTTCTATATACTTTTCATGTCATCTTGTACTTTACTTCTTGTTCTTGTAACTGTATATTATCATCGCATAGCAGTGCTATGCTTCTCATATCATGTCATTTATTCTCTGCATTTCATTTGCATATACTTGTCACTTTCTTTTATGTTTCATGTCTGCATAAACCTTAGAAGTGGATACAGGAAACTATAAGGGCCCGAAGGCGCTGTACTCACTATGTGAAACAAAGTGGTCTATAAGGGCCCGGTTATTCAAGTATCATTGTACGAGACACGACCATCTATAAGGGCCCGAAGGCGCCGCGCATCATTGTAATGGCATTCAATGACCATCTATATAACTGAAGGTGCCGTGGTGACCCTTTCGAGGCCACCGTGATCCAAACGATCTATCTCACGACCCAAATCCGTGGCCCGATATCAGAACTTGTATGCCGCAGACTCGTTTTTCCCTAATAGGCATGCCCATCTATCCCTCTACTGTGCTCCCAGCTGCATAATCAACGCTGCATTTGATGCTCAAAGATATATCTCATATTCCCGAATAATTATTTATTATTCGTAATCATATGTGATATATATATATATACAATCATTTATTCATAACTTTTCATTTTTCATGTCTCATTATATGCATAAATAACTGAGTGCTTACTCCCTCAGACATGCTTAAGTGAGTTATTTATGAATTCATAATATGAATAACTATGGTTACCTACAGGGCCTACTGTTTTTCATGTTTTCTGGGACTAATATGAGTTCCAATCTCATCAGGCTATCTATTGATGAATTCTTGACTCAATGGGCTTTCCATATAGTCCAAGAACACTCGAATCGGAGTTCAGACGGCTAGTTATGACCTTCCGGTTGGATGTCATAATGCAGTCAACCTAGACGAGCCGACCTCACCATCGAGTCGACCTGCTCGACGATCTCTATCTATCACCTCGGTCCGAAATATAATATCTTCCTCAGGCATATGGATGGATTCTTGACTCAATGGGCTTTCCATAGAGTCCAAGAACACTTGAATCGGAGTTCAGACGAATAAGTTATGACCTTCCGAAGTTGGAGGTCATACGTAGTCAACCTAGACGAGCTGACCTGAACTGACGAGCTGACCTGTTCTGGACGAGCTCTATCTATCACCTCGGTCCAACATCTAACATTTTCTCGCAGGTGGATGGGATTCTCGACTCACCGGGCTTTCCATAGAGTCCAAGAACACTCCGAATCGGAGTTCGGGACGGGCTAGCTACGACCGGTTTGAGGTCATATTTAGGTAAAACCTAGACGAGTCGACCGAACACGAGTTGACCTCTACAGACGAGCCTCGGTCTGACACCTCATCTTGATACACATTCTATCTTCCTCATGCATGAATTGACTCTCACCAATGGGCTTCCATAGAGTCCAAGAACACTCAAATCGAGTTCGGACAAAGGAGTTACGACCTTCCAAGCTGGAGGTCATACATAGTCATCCTAGACGAAATGATCAGACTGATTTAGCCGACCTCTTACATGACGAGCCTTGGCCCGACACCCTGCCTCGACACCTTCTCGTCACGCTCGAAATCCACCCTTAGGGCATGATCACACCACACCTCAAGCCTTCAAATCAAGGTTTGGGGCGAAACAACATCAACTCTTCTTGTAACCGGATTTCTTTGTCCAATTACCAAACACATATTCGTAGTAAATGCAACAACCTTCTAAATTCTTAACCTCCAAATTCAAAATTCTGCCGATAAAATTACTTTTAAATATCCAAATCTCACTTATGCATGTCAAGGAAGTTAACAATTACTAAGCAATTGCTCAGAGTAGCTAACAAATCCAAAATCCTCAATATTAAATTCCAAAACTAAAACATCCATCATCCAAAATCCATTGTCCAAATATTTGTAAACTTAAAACAATCTGTAGTACTATAGGAACAAATTTCAGATCTCCAAACTCAACTTTGATCTAACATAGAATTTGAAGGGGATCAATATCCAAGAACTTCAACACCAAGATCCAAATAAATACAACTACCGGGGCTAAACAAAAATCCAATATAAAATCCTAAGTCACCCTAATGACGACCATTCCTCCAGCTCTTAGCCAGTCACCCTCGAGGAAACTAAAAGAACCCGAAAAGATATCACCTGAATGGAGTGAGCTAAAAGCCCAATAAGAAACATTAATACAGCTTCATGATCAAAAGTTTTCAATCATATAACAAATAGGGATGTTTTTCATCAAACTTTTGATTCAAAATAAGTTGGAACATTAACAAATATATCAAAACATTCTCACATCCATTTCAATCGGTTTCATATCAAATGTGGACCCAAACAATTTTGAGGACAATTTCGATTCAAACACTTTCATATCAAATCCAAAATCAAATACATTTCAAATATATTTTTCTCCTGGTCAACAACATCAAACGTGCCCAAGCATAAAGTGACTTCTCAAATGGTGGTTAATGCAAATTGTTCCTTTTTTAAGGGGTGGATCTTAACCAACACTACTAGTACTAAGAATCTCAACCAACCCCGAGGGGTCGGGTTCAAACCAATTACATTCCCCACCAAGAAAATGCAAGTTCTAACTATTATATCCGCTGACAGTACAAATAGTGTCAACTATTATTCCCCGCTTGACAGTATTTAATCCAATCAGAGTCAAATATTTCATTCAAACGCTCACCACAAACATCATATTCTAGTTACGTTCTTTGTAAACAAAACAAATCTCAAAAGACAATCATACAAAACTTCTTTTGATCCATGGATAATCAAATAAATAAAAAGTAAACCACAAACCAAGATTATATGATAATTCTAGCGAACAATTTTCATCATCAAATGAAAACAAACAATTTTCTTTTTAAAGATCCGCATTAATATCCCTTACACGTATTACATATATAAAAATACAATTTTCAAGTTCGTATTGTAATCCCGACACGCATATATATATATAAAATAATAATTTTTCGAAAAGTCATTAGAATCCCTTACTCAAAGGAGTACTCAAAAAGCTTTGAAAGAGCTAATCCGGCACTTCATTCCAATAAAATATTTCTAGAGAAATTCCTTGTTCTTCAACCTTATATCCGAAAGCCGTACGCCCACCCTTCCCAATTAAGAGGAGAGAAACTCAAAGAAGAATAGAAGTACTCTCTTATCTCAATTTACTCAGGCTCTATTAGGAAAATTACCTTTTACCCCTCTTTCATTTAAATTAATTAATTAATTACTAATTGAATTACCATTATTATTTTCATAACGCTCTTTCATTAAAGTAATGACTAATTACTATTTGAATTACCATTATTTCATAACGTCTACCTTGAATTATCATTATTATTTCTATGGGAACGTATGCTTATAAACATTCCCCACTATTATTATTTTCTGGTAATCTATATCGAGTACAAATTTGTCATTATTATTTTCCAGAATCCAGTACTCTATACAAATTCCTGTTATTATTATTTTCCCTAACTTAGAGACTCATACAAATTCCCAAGGTTACATTCTCCCTCCTCCTTTATGTTTAGTCCTCTAAACTTGACTTACCGTATTCTTGAAAATAAATTGATGATGCTTTTCTCATCTCTTCTTCTAACCCCAAAGTGGCCTCTTGGATAATTATGATTGTTCCACTGACTTTTACTAACTTGACAATATAACGTCAGAAACCTTATTCATCAGCATCCATAATTTGAACGGGAAACCTTCTATAGGTCAAGTCCTCATAAATCTAAATAGGCTCCAACTCCACAACATGAGAAGCATCGAAAACATATTTCCTCAAGGTCGAAACATAAAACACATTATAAATCTTAGATAGGTATGGGGGCAAGACTACTTTATATGCTAAGGCACCTACTCTCTCTAATATTTCAAACATGCCCACAAATCGAGGACTGAGTTTTCCTTTTCTCAACAGATTTTCAAACTTCCAAATATCTCAATTTAACTCAATAAGCAAATTTTAAGATAACATAATCACCAAATTCAAATACCGACATTGCTTACATTTATCACATAACACTTGTGTGTACCCTGATTTTCTTCCAAATTCTCTTCCATCCTGGATTATCCTTCAAAGAGTCAATTACACAAGTTCATATATTTTTTTTTTTCTCCAATATGATCATACATAGGGATCATAACCAACCATAACCTTTCTCAAGACATAATCTCATCGCTAGCTTGGGTAAAATTATTCTACAAGAAAATTTTAACCAAAGGTAAGGACTCATTCTGACACTAAGCTTAAAAACAATATACTCAAACAAATATTTCCAGCTGCATTACTTCTCTTCTCAATTAGTCATTAGTCTAAGCATGGTGTTACCATCAACATAACTAGTACTTCATTTTTTTTTTTTTTTTTTTTTTTGACTAAGTCACAATCTAAAAAAATAAGAATTCTTATTACATACCATAGAATCAAATATTTCATACATTATCAAAATCTCTTAATATCATAGCTAGTCTAATAGAAAATTTAGATTTTATCCATAAACAAACCATTATAATGAAACATTGTCATAAACTAAGGTTCTTAGTAACCCTATCACAAACCATGGTAATAAGTTTCATACTCATTTAGAAATAGAGGTAAAGTAGTTGTAAAGTACTATTAGGTCTTTGATGTAGCCTTCCATATATAATCACACTAAACCCAAGGTCACAAATAATGTAATACTTACTTCATATATGCCCATCAAAATTATGTCTTAAATATTTATAATTTTGCATCCTTTTAGGGTAGATCGTAAGCTTAAAGTAATAAATCTCCTTCAAAAGTTGTCTCTTTATGTTTCCATTATTTAAGACATTAAGTCAATCCCAAATTTTTAAGATCTTATTATCTTTTAAAACACAATCCATTGTTCCAAAAGTTCAACTAGTTTCAAATAATTTTTATAAGACTTTAATTCTCCAAACAAATTTAGCTTGCACTATAATGCTCAACTTAAGAAACTTAAAATCCAAAGGTATGATATGGATCAAATATCTCTAAATCTATATATAATAATCGCTTTTGGCGTATAACCTTAAATACACTCTCAAAGGAATCAATTTTTTTTCTATTTAAGGCATGTGAATCAAGATTCCCATTGTTTTATTAGTACTGAATAATGTCATCATAATCCTTAAGTAATTGTATCAATATCTTCTATTTCTTGCTTAAAATTCATTTTAAGAAGACAAAGACTTCAAACTCTCATAAACTATGAGTAGATCATAATAATAAAAAATGTCTTCATATCTTAAGTGCAAAAATCATTTTACTTAACTTCAAATCATAACAAGGTAGTTTTCTCTATCTTAAAATTTCAAATGTCTATAAGTATATATCAATTTTTCCATGTTGTATAAGGACACAACATAAATCCTAATGAAAGGCATCATTATGGAAAACAAATCTTTGCAAACCCAATGAAATAATCAAAATAAGACTTGCTACCAATTTGCTCTTCAACTCTTTGAAGCTATCATCATAGTTATAAGACCAATCAAACTTAACTTCTTTCTATGTCAGCCTAAAATATAAGATAGTCTTAGAGATCTCTTAATAATTTATTTGTAATATCAATAACCAAGAAACTTCAAACTTAATACAGGCTAGGATCCTTTCAAATTGCCAACAACATCACATTGACTTAAAACACTTAACAACATTTCTAAGAAAATAATCTGCCTTGCAAGGTTTAGCTTATGCGTAATAATTTTATCCACATGATTCCTTCAACTAAACTCAAGATAACTAAGAATATGGAAAGACAATATTTTCCCAAAACAATCAACAAATAAAAGGTAGTAAGCTCCTTAATTCATCCTCAAAATCAAACAAAACCTTAATTTTTAATATCCTTCTTACCAATTGTCATAAAATAACTCCAAACCACCATATTGTCCATAATGACATGTTCCATTGAAGTGACAAATTCAAATCATAATTCATATTGATAAAAGTATATTCACTAAACCAACAAACAATACAAAGGCAAAAGAGTGTAGTGAACTTTAACTAGTTATCAAGAAATCATTTATCTAACATACCTTTGTAAAGAATCCTAAGAATACACAAACGGATATGAACTTTCAACTAACACGTCACTCAACTATCCTATACACAAACTTAAATAAGTTCCCATTAAGATAATAACCGCCTGATTCACTTTGGAGCCACTTCTTTTCGTACTTGGTTACCATGAGCACCATCACTCCTATTTCTCTTCCTTTGTTGTTCCCTATACTAGTGAAGCTCTTCATTATCTTTCTCTGCAATAAGGGCTATGTCTACCACCTCTAAGTAATCACCCAACTCGTAACTGATATTCCTATTCTTTCAAATAAGGCTTTAGGGTCCATCTTAAAACTTTAATGCTTCTCCCTCCTCTCGTAGCAATCAATCGTAGGGGCAAACGTGATAGTTCTAAACTTAGCTTCAGACACACTCGGGCTAAATCTCTCTGCTCCAAAACGTGGACAGTCCTCCCCATCTTCTCATTGCCGACTATCAGAAAGTACTTCTTATAAAAAGGCCTCCTTAAATTGTCTCCAAACAATAGGCCCCTGATCCTCTAAAAGCCTTTTAGTCATGAGCCACCAATGATCCGCCTCTTTGTCTAACATAAATGCTGCATAAGAGGCTTTTTTGCTCCTCAGAAAAATCAATGACAATAAAGAATTTTTCCTATCTTCGTAAGCCAAGCCTCTGCCTCTGTTAGATCTGAGGTACCCAAAAAAAAAAAAAATAAGGGGGACTCAACTTCTTAAAGTCGTCAAAGGAGCTACCCCTACTAGATGAGGATTGTCTTAACTAATCCAAAGAAAAGTCCAAAATATCTATAAAGCCCTTCGCACTATAGGGAAAAGCCTGTGTGGAGGAGGTATATCATCATTAGCTTGACTATTTTGGGAAGTTGCGTCTCTTGGCGAAGGGAGTTCTATAAAGCAAAAGGTATAATCTACCAGCCATTAAGTAGCCAAGTAAGGTTAGAATTGTAGGGAATTGAAGGAATCAAACTAGATGAAGTTGAAACTTAAGCTAATGCGTCAATCATCTATTCCCAAAGGTAAACTAAACGAGTTCCCATCAAGATCATAACCTAGGGCTCTGATACCACTCTGTCACGCCCCGAAACCCACCTTAGGGCATGATCACAATTCACACCCTCGGCCTTAGCCTAAAGGTTTGAAGTGTAGAACGACACTAACCTTTCTTGTAATCGGATTTTGTCCAATTACTAAACACATATTCCAAAGAGTAAATGCACAACCTTCTAGGATTCTAAATTTCAAATTCAAAATTTGGCGTCGATAAAAATTACTTAAATATCCAAATCTCACTTATGCATGTCAAGGAAGTTACCAATTACTGGCACTGCTCGCAGTAGCTTAACAAACTAAAATCTCAATATTAAACTCAAAACTAAAACATCCACTATCCAAAATCCATTGTCCAAATATTTGTAAACTTAAACAATTCAGGTATTATAACAAATTTCAGAATTTCCAAAACTCAACTTTGATCTAACACAGAATTTGAAGGATCACATCCAAGCAACTCTCAATGTCTTCGTAAGATCCAAATAAATACAACTACCAGTTAAACAAAAATCCAATATAAAATCCTAAGTCAAATTCTAATGACGACCATTCCTCTGCCTAGCCATCACTCCTCGAGGAAACTAAAAGTACCTGAAAAGATATCAACGAATGGGAGTGAGCCAAAAGCCCAAGAAATACTAATACGCTTCACATCAAAAGCCAATCATATAACAATAGGGAGATGTTTTTCATCAAAACTTGATTCAAAATAAGCTGGAACATTAACAAAAATATACTTCAAAAAACATTCTCACATCCATTTCAAATCGTTTCATATCAAATGATCCAAACAATTTTATATCAAATTTCGATTCAAACACTTTCATATCAAATCCAAAAAATCAAATACATTTCAAATATATTTTCTCTCATTATCAACAACATCAAATGGTGCCCAAGCTATGTGGGACTTTCAAATGGGTGGTTAGTCGCAAATTGTTCCTTTTAAGGTGGATCTGAACCAAACACTACTGCGACTAAGAACTCCTCTAACCAAACCCCTAGAGGCCGGGTTCAAATCAATTACATTCCCCACTCAAGAAAATGTAAAAAGCCAACTATTATATCCCGTTGACAAGGGCCAAATAGTGTCAACTATTATATCTCGTTGACAAGGGCCAAATAGTGTCAACTATTATTCCCGTTGACATGGCCGAACTAACCAGAGTCAAATATTTCATTCAAAGTTCAAATTACGAAACATCATATCTCCACATTTTCTTTTGTAAACAAAACAAATCTCAAAAGTACAATCATACAAAACTACTTTTCGATCCACGATAATCAAATAAATAAAAAGTAAAACTTTTCATAAAACCAAGATTATATATAATTTAGTTTAAACAATTTTCATCATCAAAATGAAGTAAAACAAAATTTCGCCTTTTTAAAGATCCGCATTAATATCCCTTACATGTACATATATATAAAAATAATAATTTTTCGGTGTCAGATGAATCCCTTACACGTACATATATATAAAATAATAATTTTCGAAAAGCTGTATTATAGAACTCTTACCTCAAAGGAGTACTCAAAGCTTTGAAAGAGCTTTAATCCGAAGAATTTCACCTCAATAAAATATTTCTCCCAGAGTAGCTTGTTTTTCGAACTTTTAGATTCGAAGTTTCGCACGTCCTCCTAATTCTTCCAAACAGAGAGAAACCTGAAAGCGTTAATGTAAAAGATTTCCTTTCTATTCCACTTATACTAGGATATCTATTAGGAAAATTACCTTTTACTCCCTTTCATGAATTAATTAATTAATTACTAATTGAATTACCATTATTATTTTCATAACGCTCTTTCATTAAAGTAATTAATTAATTACTATTTGAATTACCATTATTATTTTCTCATAATCGCCTAATTGAATTATCACATATTTCATAACGTATGCTTATAAACATTCCCGCCATTATTATTTTCCATAACTTATATCTATACAAATTCCTGTCATTATTATTTTCTGTAACTTATACCTATACAAATTCCTGTTATTATTATTTTCCCTAACTTATACCTATACAAATTCCTGGGTGTTACACCTTCAATCTTCCTCAGGCATATGGATGGATTCTTGACTCAATGGGCTTTCCATAAAGTCCAAGAACACTCGAATCGGAGTTCAAACGAAGGAGTTATGACTCGTTGGAGGTCATGCGAGTCAACGGGGACACCGACCTGAACTCGACGAGTTAACCCCATGCCAGACGAAATGAGCCTTCAGACGTCGAAAGCTCTTCAGACGAGGTCCGCTCGACCTTCACAGATGAGGCCCGGCCTGGCCTCGCCTGCATGAGGTCCGCCGACCGGGCCGCACGAGGCGCTCGACTTCACGTGATGAGGTCTCGCTGACTCACTGCATGAGGTGTCTCGCCGACTCTCCGGGCCGCACAGGTATGGGCCGACCGCTGACACTCTGTATTTCGACTCCTCTCACCCATTTGGATCGTTTAGGAGTAAAAGACCATAACTTTGTCTACAGGGTCCGAATTGAGAAATTCAAAAGCCTAACATCAATTTTATTGATGTGGCTACAATTTCCCGTAGGACTTACTTCCAAATTCTCTTTATTTATGACCCAAAAACCCGTTCTAAGGTCCGCTATTGACCACTCGCGTAACCGACCGACCAGATTTATTAGGTCGACTCAAGAAAGGACTATAACTTAGTTCATGAGGTTCAAATCGAGAAATTCAAAAGCCTAACATCAAGTTTATTGATGTGGCTACAATTTACTAGAAGGACTTACTTCCAAATTCCCTTTATTTCTTACCCAAAAAGAAGTTCTTAAGGTCCAAGCACGAAGGATCAAAATACGAATGTACTTGTCTCCTAAATTGCACCAGCCTCTCTCCTAAAAACACAACATAGGAGCCTTAGAACTTTTCTCAACTCAACCCTACACGAAATGAGTTTAGAGTTCTAAACCCAAAACCGTACACAAGACAGAGGGGTTCTAAACTGTATCTAAACTGTCAGACTAAACTAGACTTCCATAATTCCCCATAGTTTCCATTCAAAACTAAGTGACATGTATCCATACTAAATTTAGTAGTTCCATATATGTGATCTTCTTTTATTTTTCTTCTTCTTTCTTTCTTCTTCCTTTTCTTTTCTTCTTCTTCTAAGACCAAAATGATATTTATTTTGGTCTTATCCTTTATTTCATTTTTCCAAATAAAGGAGGAAACTTCCTCCCTCTTTCCTTTAAGTCACTTGTCTCTTCCATAATTTTCATCCTATTTCATTCTAATATCTTTCTTTATTAATTACTGTCCTCCAACTCTCTATTACTCTTGGATTTAACTTATGCATATTTCTACTTTGGCATATGAACTTATTAACTTATGACCCTTAGGTCCTCGTATTGGTAACTTAGTAATTTACCTCGTAACTATCAGATTAATTCCACGTTTCGCTTATTTTAATTTATCTTTAATTTATTTCTTTTATAAATATATTATTATTTTTATTATACCCAACATGTTATCAAACCGTTAGGTATAATTTGGGGTGTTACGTGACGCAGACTTTAGAGCTAGAAGTCTCACCCCAAAGTGCCAAAGAGGCTTTGAGTCAAGGTGTCAGCCTTTAGATAGCGTCAGTAGGCTTGGAGCCACAAATTTGGCCTTTTGAAAGGGCCCGTAGGCTTAAAGCTAGAAGTCTGGCCTTAGGAAAATAAGAGGTTTAGAGCCGAAGTCTAGCCTTTGAAAGTGCAAGAAGCCGTAGCTAGAAGTCCGGCCTTAAAAGTGCTACGCTAGAGCCATGTCCGTCTACAGTGTTGCCAGGTTTGTGAGCCACAAGTCTGGCCTTTAGAAAGTGCTAGTAGGCTTAGAGCTAGAAGTTTGGCCTTTTGAAAGTGCCAGTAGGCTTGGAGCCACAATTCTGGTCTTTTAAAAGTGCCAGCAGACTTAGAGCAAAAAGTGTGGCCTTAAGAAAGGGCCAGCAGGCTTAGAGCCAAAAGTCTGGCCTTTTGAAAGTACCAGCAGGCTTGGAGCCAAAAGTTTGGACTTTTGAAAATGCCAGTAGGATTAGAGCTAGAAGTTTGGCCTTAAGAAAGTGCCGGCAGGCTTAAATCCATAAGTCAGGCCTTTAGAAAGTGCTAGCAGGCTTAGAGCTAGAAGTTTGACATTTTGAAAGTGTTAGTAGGCTTGAAGCCACAAGTCCGGCCTGGAAGTGGTCAATGCGCTGTAACCAAAAGTTTGGCGATTAAAGCGCCACAATTTCGAGCTCTCAAGCTCGCCTTTAAATAGTGCCAACAGTCAAGCCAAAAGTCCGCCTGAAGGGTCAGGCGATCCGTTTGGCCTTTCAGCGCGCAGCCAGATTTGGCCCGCCTGAAGCGCTAGTAGGCTCAGAGCCACAAGTTTGGCCTAAGAAAGTAAGCATTGCTTAGTACGTAAGTCCGTCTGTAGTTCGCCAAATGCGCCTGTGAGCTGTGGTCCCGTCCCTTTCGAAAAGTTCCAACAGATTTGCAGCCACAAGCCCGTCTTTGAAAGGGGCGCTGTGCAGAGCCGTAAGTCCGGCTCCAAGAGCGGCCAAACAGCTTAGAGACGTGTTTAGCCTCAGCGCCACAGACTTAGAAAGCTGCCAGCGTCCCACTTTGAAAGTGTCAAGGCTCGGTTCAAGCACAAGTCCTACTCTAAGAGCACAATGGGCCAATGGTGCGCTAGAGCCACACATCTAGCCTGAAAGTTCCAAAGAGCTTGTAGCCTAAAAGACCGCCTTTGAAAGTGTTAACAGGCTTGGAGCCACAAGTTTGGTCTTTGGAAAGGGCTGAAGAAGCTTGCAGGCGAGTCCGCCCTTTGAAAGGGGTCAAGAGGGCTTGGGGCCGGTCCGGGGCCTTTGAAAGTGTCTGTGTTTGGAGCCACAAGTTTGGTCTTTGAAAGTGTCGGCAGTTTAGAGCCATAAGTCCGACTTCCTTCGAGCGCCAAGAGGATATCACCCATATCCTGACTTTCTTTGAGCGCGAGCGTGCCAGAGCCACACCGGTCTTATGAGTGCCGCAGCTAGATCCACAGTCCTGGCCTTTAAAGTGCCATTGTTAGAGTCACAAACTGTCTTATGAAAATGCCAACAAGCTAGAGCCACGGTCTAGTCTTATGAAATGGGGGTTACTCCAAAAATTGAAAGAACACCTGATTGGTAACATTCCAAAGATTGAAAGAAAATATTCTAAAGGAAATTTTAGAAAATATTCTAAAGGAAATTTTAGAAAATATTCTAAAGGAAATTTTATTGATAACCTCCTTAAAGAAAACTTTACTAATAGTACTTTTTAAGGTGCATAACATTCCACATTTTGGGCATTGGTTCATCGGAATGCTCGTCATTGCAACTGCCTCAAGTGAATCAGACGTAGAATGGGGGATCGACAGAGCTCTAGGTGACGAAGTGCTACTTGACATTCTTTGAAGCCAAACTCTTGCAACTTGTAAACGACTTTCGCTTGATTTCCCATGTATTTCCGCGCTCAATTAGGACTTTGATTATCGAATCTAACGCCAAATCAGAGGGGGTCTTGATCAGTCGATTCCTTACATCAACAATGCAATGTGAACATGCAGTGCAAGTGCATCTGCTACGGTGGGGATACCTACGCCCTCCGACGATTAGCCGCAAAACACGTAGCAGGAGAAGATAATAGCGCGAAGTAATTGCTTCCCTTCACCCTATGGGGGGATCTTCCCAATTTATGTGGTCAGTTCTTAAATCTTTGTTCTTGCTTTTAGAATAAATATGTTTTTCCTTATCAAAGATTATCCTTTTGAGAAATAAGGAATAAAATCTGTTTACCAAGGATTATATTTTTGAGAAATAAGGGATAAAATATGTTTTTCCTTATCAAAGATTATTCTTTTGAGAAATAAGGGATAAAATTTGTTTTTTCTTATCAAAGATTATCATTTCGAGAAATAAGAGATTTGGAAACTAGGAAGTCCGTGGAAAAATATATTTTTTGTATTATCCATATCGAACATGCCATATGCAGAGATGACCGCCAGTGACTTGAAATCCTATACTGCACATAAGAAGTCTTTAACAAGACACCCTAGCTTTCTCAGATGGACTTTAAGACTCTCTCGTCTAGATAGTTCCCTCCTGGTTTTAATATATACTAAAAGTGGGCTTGGCTACTTTACGCCTCGTGCTCGCTAAACTGCTCCTGCCCATCGAAAAGAAATGGCCTAAGACCAATGTACTCATAGCGCATACAAGACTGTAAGATCATAACCGATCCTCGAAGTTATGCTTACAAGGTTTGAAGATCAAGATTAATATCTTATCACAATCATATTCATTATGAATTTAGGTACGTTTTTGCTTTATTTGTTTTTGATGCATTCGGTAAAAGATCTAAGATGATTGTTTTTGCCTCTCAAGTATATCTTCCATTTAGTTATTTTTCTAACAGATTAATTAATATTTCTCTATCCTATTTGCCACCTACAATTTTCATGCCTAATCCCCTCAATTTCGTTATACTTGTTTTTGTAAACTATTTTTGACAACGATTTTTGAAAAGACAGATAACATCATTTTGATGTTATTTGAATTTAATGTTTTTTGTTATTATGTTTTTCACAAAAATAAAAAAATAAAAAAATTAGGGCACGTTTATTTACAATTTTTGAAAACCGTTTTTTTTTGTTTTGAAAAACAAGGAGAACATATTTGTTTCTTTTTTTTTTGTTCTAAAAACACAAAGAACACAAAATTCAGATAACAAAATTAGTTTTTAGAAGAAACCCTAGACTCCATTTCTCTCAATTTTTTCTCTACTAACCTCTTTCTTGCAAGTATGAGTAATTTTTCACATTCTACTAAATCACCATCTTTACTAATCTTTTCCATTTTTCTTAATAAAGCCGCTCTTCCACATGTGATACAGTTTTTATACTTTTTCGCTGATTTAGCTCGCCGCTTTCGCATGTATGGTTGTCGCCGCTGCGCAGAAAGCACATAGCCGCCTTGGGCATTTATCTACCTGTTTTCTTCACAGGCGCGACATTTATTCAGATTATCTCAACCCAAAGAAAAATATATACGATCGTAGATAAAGAATTAACCAATTAATACAAGATAATCGCGGTAATCTCAATAAAAAAATTATTATACCACAATAAGTAATATCAAACGATAGACTAACCATCAAACGATAAGCTGTCGTCATTACGTTATTAACTCAGACGCTATCATCCTTTGGCGATTTTTAGTGATTTTGATTATACGATTCTATCACGAGTCACAAATAATTAATAAAATAATTTTTCTCTTAAAAAAAATCAGTTTTTAGATAACACTAAAATGACCTTCTCTGTGTTTTCAAAAAATTATTCCCAATAATAGTTTTTAAATTAATTCTCTAATTCTACCTTTATCCTTTGTAATTTTTTTTATGAGAATGAATCGAGATAAAAGATGACAAGATTGATCCAAGGAAAACCAAAACTAGTCTCATTATTTTATTTTCATCTCAAATTCTTGTTTGAATGACATCTAATGGGAACTGCTGTGAATTTCATACATTTTTTTTCTTCATGAGTCAGTCTTTGACATTTTAATAATGCTTTAAAAGACATATTTTCACACATCTCAAATATTTAATTAAAAAAATAAAAAACCAAAAGTTTTTAATACATCCCACTATTTTATTATTAATATTGATGGATTACATTTTTTTTGAAAATAACAATATAATCAATCGAGACACATAATCAAAATTAATAAAAACTTTAGACAATGATATTGCATCAAAATTAATAGCAAAAATGATCGATTCAAATTCTACTAATTTGATAATCTAATAATACATGCAGTGCCCTGGGCATTTCGTATCTATCACAAATACTTAAAACTTACGGCTAAGCTTAATCAACGTAAACACAATTATCATTACAACAGCCAAGAATAAAACGTCATATCAGACGACGATAAAAACACTTTAAAAAACAAAGATAAACTCAAATCGCGTTAAAACCACTTAATTGGAAAAGAAAACCTAAATCTAAGGATGGAAGGGGTAATTTTAGGTTAAAAATGACTAAAAAATCATCTTATTATCTTATAAATAAGGGTTTGAAAGAGAAAATAAAAAAAGGGCCGATTAAGGCTTCCAAAGAGGAAAAGAACTCTTAACTATATTAAATAATATTGATAGATTAACATAGAATAACGATTTCACAAATATTTTTATTAATAATTATAATTATTAAATATATTTAACTTATAATAATTTGGATTTAGTAGGAAGTATTTTACAAGGCTTGTAGTTTGTGTTGGAGAATGAGCAATCCAAGGTGTTGGGCCTGTCCTGTGGCCTGTGGGTTGGTCGGTTGGGTGAGGAAAAGATCAATTACAAATTTGTCTCTCTTCTCAACTCTCTACTCTAGTGTGAACCACATATGCCATTGCCAGGGGGACGACTGTAGTAGGGTTTTAACTCCCCAACTTTTAAACCCATCTTTCTCTTCTCTCTCTCTCTCTCTCTCTCTCTCTCTCTATCTTTCGTGGAAGCCGAAACACCAAGAGGGTACAGTAGACGGAGGAGAATCTGTTGAGGGTGATCGTATATTGGTGCTTTATTGATTCAATTGCAGAGGTTTCATGGCGGAATCGTTGATCTCCAACCCAGAAGCCAATACTCAGAAAACTGCTGGTCCTTCGGCTTTAGCGGATCCTTCTTTTGTCTGGGTCCTTGTTCCACAGAATCGGGTTTCATCTCGCAAGAAAGCCTTTCTCCGGCTTCACTAACGGCGGCGGAGGAGGTTTTCGACTCGGACTTGAACCCACCACCGACGCGAAGCGGCCTGGGCAGAGTACGGCCCGTCGGCTTCGTGGGTGAGAAGCAAGATGGGTCTGATCATGTGGAGAACGGGTTGGATCTGGAGCTCAGTTTTGGGATCACTGTTAGGAGAATTGTAAGCTGTTTTTTTTGTGTTTTTGGAAAGCGTTTCCTGTTTGTGATATTTTCTACCATCGGATTATTGTCTGTGTGTGCTTTTCAGATAGGTTTTGTTTAGTTTTAGAAGTTTGGAGATTCTGACTGAATTTTTTTCATCTCCCTTTCTTCTTATAGAATGCTACATACCGATTGTTTCTCAAGTCGAGTTGTTTTGGGTTTTAATATTTTGTTGAGATTGATTTGGCTCAAAGTTGTTTTCTTTTGGTATATGCTCCGCTGTTTGCTGCCTCATCTTCGTTCAAGTTTCCAACCATCAGAACGTATTTTTATTAGGGTTCTTTGTTAGTTTAGTTGATTATGATTTTGTCAGAAAGATAAGATTTACTACTATTTTGAAAAATAAAATAAATACACAAGCTTGTTTCTTCAGTCAGTGGCTTTATGTTAACTTCTCACGTTTCAGCTAAATGTCATCTTCTGAAGCTAATCAAGCTATTGATTGATAATATAAGTTTTGTCGTTGGCATGTGCTTTGATAAAAGTCTTTATGGGTCTTTTCTTATTTGGATTAATGTTTTCCTTTTCTTGTATGATTTCTGTTAAGTTGAAGATTAGTTCAAATTTTTTTGGAACTTAGTTTTTTTTTTTTTTGGTTGCACTTGATTCCATGGAGATATCCAATAGCTTAACTATGTACGTAGGTGGCATAAATAATTTTACAGGGTGCTGGTTTGGAAAATCTGGGAAATACCTGTTTTCTTAATTCAGTATTGCAATGCCTGACTTACACAGAGCCTTTAGCAGCATATTTGCAAAGGAAGCATCAAAATTTGTAAGTTCCCACTCTCCCACTACACATACATACAAAGGCATATTTGCCTGATTCATGTTTTCTTTTAGACTGAACTTTTCAAAATTTTACTATTTGATTTTTCATATGGTATGACATAGTTTCAACTCTCTTAATTCTTTTAAACTGGTAGTATTTTAATCTCTACTTCATGCTATGATGGATTTGCATTAGACTTCATTTTGTTTTTAAGTGTCCTCATTAGGAATCAAGAAGTACGATATTCATATTAAAAACCAAACTTACAAGGTTGGAGCCTTTAGGAGAGCTGGTCATTTAACATGGTATCGATCTTGGCTCTGGCAAGAGTGTCTTAGGGTTCAATCCTTCCTTGCAATTTAATCCCCATGTTTCTTTAAAATTCCATAATGGACTTGACTCCCACGCGGCATGGGCATGGGGGGCCATAAATGTGAGGGAGGGTGTTGAAGCATGATATTCATATTAAACCCAAATCCTACAAGCTTGAGCTTTTAGGAGAGTTGGTCATTTAACAGGAACTAATCAAAGTATTCTGCTATGTATGGAGTATATACTAGTAGTACATACAATGGAATCTGATATGCAAATGGTCCCTAAATCCCATTTATAAATAAATGAACTGTGCTCTAATGTGCCCAACACCCTCTATGCATGCTTTTAACATGTATGGTTTCTTGGATTAAATTGTTCTAGAGTTGTTCATTTGAGGGCGTGATGGAGCGGTAATGAAAAAGAGAATTTAAAATATATTAGGGGTCTTTTTTCTACTCTTTCTGTTGCTAGAATTTTTCATGTAGTTTATAGGTCACTAAGCTAATTAAATGCTTGGAAGGACTATTAGTGAGTGCAAGTGGAGCCAATATCCAACCTATGGTTGTCATTTAGCCTCCCTTTGGGGTTTGATCTATTCCATAGTTCATTCATGCCAGAAGGCAAGGGACTTCCTCCTTATTTATTTTAGAAGAAAATCTCAAATATATGATGGCTGGTTTGCTATCCTCCCACATTTGTGTATGGCTTTTCTGGAGGTCTATATGCATGATTTGTGCTTAACTGGGAGTGAGACTGTGAGGTTTTCTTTAGAAAGTGTTTGTGAAAATAGTTTTTGAGAATGGTTTTTAAAGTTGCCTCTTGATGGTTTGTAGAACAAAAGTTTGTTTGAAACTTGCAATCTTTTGAGCCCATTTCTATATTTTTAATTTTTTTAAAATAATTTTTATCTATGATTCTTTATTTTTAGCCATTATCTATATTTATATAACTATTTTTTAAAACTGTTCTAAAAAACCAAGTGATAATAACTAAAAATGTTCTCAATAATCACTCTATTTTCTGTTTTTAAAGACAATAAATTGTTTTTTAAAAATAGTTAACAAATAGACTCCAAGTTTCTCTTTTTACCTTATATATTTTGTTGAATTTCCATCAAGTTACTCCTCTTTTGTTTGATTTTTGTATTTGGGGCGGAGGTGGGAGTTCATTAGCATTATGCAGCATCTTTTCTTTTCATCTTATATGTTAGTATACTTTTCTTATTTGCCTCTGTAAAAAGTACAGGTACACTCAATATGCAATATGTGTTTATTATATCATTTACATGAAAAATGTACTGTGTCATGTATTATTATTCAATTATTATGATTTTTTCATATTGTCCTTTCCTTTTGGCTAATTTTTCTATTTATTGTTTTAATGTTCAACCCCTATTACAAAAATAATCTAGGTTGAGTAAACAAGTTATTGATTGAACTATTTTTACTACTATTCTGTTGGTAATTTTGCTCTATGTTTCATTTGTCTAAATTATATTTTGTAGTTTTTGTATCATTTTGTTATTTATCTAATTTGTGATTCTGTTTGTCACTTTGAACCTGAGTTTATCTGGTCAGAATGTTATAGCTATGCTTTATGTCTAATGTATTTCTTCTTTCAAATGAAGGTCATATTGCTGGATTTTGTGCTTTATGTGCTATCCAGAAGCATGTCAGCCGTGTTTTCAGTCAACTGGAAGAATATTAGCACCCAAGTATCTTGTCTCTAACTTACGATGTATCCTTTCCGAAGTGATAGTGATTTCGCTTTATGTATCTTCAGTTAATGACATTGCCATGTCCTCAATTTATGTTATTGGTCTGTAACATTCTTTGGGATTTTATATTGTTCTTCTTCTGAATGATATATAGTGACATGTCAACATTGCTTAAACAAGTTTTCTATTGTATGATGGATTTATGTGTTGCTAAAATCTCCCTTTTTAGCACATTTAGTGTTGATTTAGATCATACAAAACTTGAGGAAAAGTATGAAGGAAAGCTAGTAAGTAGGAAAAAGAGAATGAAAGAAAAGTCAAAGAAAAAGAAACTATATCCTCAGTATGCTTTCTCTTCCATCAGTCTACAAAGAATTTTCATCATGCTTTATTTTCCTTCATATTTTTAATGAGAAATAAAATAAAAGTATTTGAGATTCCTTCCTCTTCTCCCCCCTTCCCTATAACTTCTTGAGATCTAATGGCCTTGGTTAATTTACTTCTTTATTTATCAAGAAATTAAAAATTTGATTCCAATGAGCTCCCTAAATGAAAGAAGACTCATTCTGACATACCTGACAGCTGCAGGGACATGCCCTCCTACGCCAGATTCTATTAGGAGTATAGCTTAGTAGTTTATTATGTTCTTTAATTATAAGGCCTTTTGTTGTTATTCTGATCCTGCAAAATTATGAAAATTTTGACTCTACAATTAGGCATATCTCAGAATCCCAGAAATGCTGACAGGAGGATGCCTATGAGTATATGGTAAATTTGTTTGAAACAATGCACACAAATGTTGCTACCTCAGGTGTGCTCTAGTGAATCCCCTATTGCTTATGAGAAAGTTTGGTGGGCACATCTTTTGGTGGCCTCCTTCGTAGTCAGGTAACCTTCTGTTGACATTGCAGCACAATGCAAACAGTAAATCATTTACCCTAAGAAAAACCAGAATTAGGAGTTATTCTGCTAGATGGACTCCACAACGCTTATTAAAATGTTCCATTGCAGGAAGCTCCTGTTATATCATTCTTTTGATGGTTACTTATTGTACTTCAGGTGAAATGTATGTACTCCTACTCCTCCAACAAATTTGATCCATTTCTTGATTTGGGTCTTGAAATACACAAAGTAGACTTTTGCATAAGGTCTTTGCACTTCATAAGTTAAACAGAACAATTAGATGGCGAGATAGTATCACCGTCAGCGTGCAGACAGAAAGTTGGCTCTCAAACAGCTTACTGTCTGCAAGGCACCTTGCGTTCTGACCATCCATTCAGCTGTTTCTGTCTTATGATCCTTTGGGCAAAGATAGACAAGAAAGTTCACTTTGGTCCTACGATGGACTTGAAACCTTTTGTCAGTGGTTCCAATGTGAGTGACTTCTTTTTTATTCTCTATTCAACTCATTTTGGAAACGTGGTCAACTTTCACATGTTGCACATGGTCAACAGTTTCAATCTAATTTTTACTAATAGTAGTTGCCAAGAGGAAAGTGAGTGAAAAACAATTCACGGTAAGAGAAAATGTAATGAAATAGTCTGTGGCTAAGCAGGTGGTAGAGAAGTGCATCAAAAATTAATTTTTACTTGTAAATAACCACTGGGGGCACTTTCATGCCTTAAAATTTTCCAGAGGTGTACATGACATTTTTCTCTCTTCTATTATTTCATCTTTTCTCAATGAAGAAACTGTTTTTGCAGAAACATTTCTATGTAATAGTTCAATAGCAGTTGGTGCTTCATCAAGTTGAAATGAAAATTAAGTCTCTGGTACTCTGCTATGAGTTATGACACGGAAAAGTAGCATAGGTACCAAGTACTTGGTGTTTTGAATTTTCTGCTCACCAAATCTCATGTAGTAGGTACCCTTTATGTGCTCAACAATGCTTTATCATCACTGATGTCTGAGATAAAATAGAGTTTTGTTTCTAGATTCTCTTGCAGCTTGTGCTCTTGTATCATTTATTTATGGTTAATTTTGCTTTTACTGGGCAGGGACAAAATTTAAGTATACACTTTATGGGGTTTTGGTCCATGCCGTTGGAGCAATCCATTCTATATCACTATTACTGCTTTGTTCGTACTTCAATCAGATGGGTAATTCTCTTGATGACAATCGGTGAAGCACTTAACATTTAGAAGTTTATACTCATGGGTATTCTGGGAGTATGTTTGTAAACTGTGCATTAGGATGACATCATTCCATTTGAAAATGAATCTATAACTATGCTATGATCTTTGTGATTTAAAATTTTCTATTTAAATATGAGCTTTAACTATCTAGCCTTTGAGTCCTGGCCTGTGTATAGGTATGGGGAGTGTTTGTGGGAGGTCTGGGTTCAAGTTCCAATGAAAAATTTACCACAAATATTTATGCAATCTGTAATTTCCTACATAATTTAAGATTACAACTTCAAGTTTCCCTTCAGATTTAAATCGCATCATTTCAATATGTACAATATATTAGTGAAGGCCTCTTACCTCTTATTTCATGTCTTCATCTATTGGTGACTCAATTCTGGAGTGTGCTTATGCCTTAAAATGCTGTATAAAGCAAAAAATGGATCCATGGTTCCATGCGCTGTTTGGGCACATCCTAATTGTGCACCTTCAGTTTTACTTAGCGGAGAGAATTCCTGATGATTTTCCCCTAATTTGGCATACAGGTTGTCCAGGTTAGTGAGAGGACTGTTTTGGATCAGAAGGCCTACATGTTGTTTTATGTTCGTGATAGAAAAAATTTTACTGTAAAGAAATCCAGTGATGTTGTTCCGAAACAAAGCTTGCTGCAAGTACAGAGCAAAGAAAACATGTTCCAGTGTAAGTCAAGGTCTAGTGCTGAACTGTCTAAAATGGACCAGTTGAGAAAAGTTCAAGTGGCGCTGTTGTTTCTGCTGCTGTAGCTAAAAATGATGTACCCAGCGTCTTGTCAAAGGAGATTCTATCGAAAGAAGCATCAGTTGCAAAAAGTAGCAGGTTCTCATCAGAATGCTTGGCATTGAAAAATGGTCCCATGTCTGAACCTTCACCTAATGTAGCACATCAAAACACGGGTGAAGGGGCCTCCTGTTCTGAACCCTAGTCTGAGATATCCATGCCACCATCAACTTCATCTGTTAAGGGAAGTGGTATCGCTTAATCTTGACAATACTGTTGCAGCTTCAACTAGGGCCAAACTTAACGAGTTCAGTGGGAGGATAAAATTTCTAAGAAAGATTGCATCTTAGATCTCTACAAGCCAACACATTGGTTCCCAAAATTCTGCTGATAAGCCTGACTCAGAGAAAACCTCTCTCAAGGTAATTGGAAATTCCATTTCCTTTGTGGTATACATATGCTATGGGGGATTTTGCACGTTATTCACTAACCCATGAAACCTTTTTATGCAGATTAGTATTATTTCAAATGCAGATGGAACATTGGAAAAAATAGAACCTGTTAAGTTGCCAAATGGTGCAATTGTTGAAGAATTTCAGGTAGTTATTTCATTTATTGAATGAACTCAAGAGTCAAATTAATTGTTTGGTTAAATACTTTCCATTTGCCTTCATTGTAGCTGGTAGTACACTCAATGGGAGGCTGTTGGTGATCTTACTCTATTGAAAAGGCTGATGATGGCCAGAAATTATCAACTGAGTCAGTAGAATTTTCTAGCCTATCAGGCATGATGAATGGATGATTCCACTCTGAAAACTCCTGATTGCAACCCTCACAGAGAATTTAAAAAGAAGCACATGAAGCGTAGGATGAGAAGCATGTATCTTGTCCCAAACAACCTTTTCAGAGCATCCTTGAGCCTGTATAAGAAGAAGAAGCACAGAAGGAGCAAGCGACACACTTCTGACATCAAGAATCTCACTCAAGACCAATTACTTGAAGCAGGTTGTGTATCTGTTGGTCAGGACCCATCCACATCTGATAAAACTCAAACAGTTTCTGTGGGTCCAACTAATCCTCGGGTAAGAAGGATTAAGCATGGTACCATAAAGGTAAGAGATAAGAAAGCTGCTGGGAAGGATGTAAAAACCTCAAATGGTAGAATGTGTGATGGATAATGTGACGTGAGTTTCAGAGACAGAATTGATCAGGAGGGAGCAATCCTTGCAACAGATACAGAACCACAAAAGAGTTCTAGCTCAGTTGGAAAACAATGGGATCCACAACGATCTAATAGTTTAAGTGATAGCAAAAGAGACCAGCTGCAGAATGGACTGATGAGTATGCTTACCAGAGGTCTAGACGAAACAATTGGTAAGTGTTTGTCAGGAACGTGGGCAGATTTTTTTTTTTGCCATATGTTATTCTGATATTATCAACATCAGGAATAGGTTTTAACCTTATATGAGCTGGCACTATTTCTTAACCCAGTCTCAAGGGTACATGTATGTTACAATAGCTTCTAGGATCTACAGTCATTACATTTGATCAAAGAAGATATCTTTGGGAAATTGCCTTTGTTCAAAATAAACTTTAAGTCATTTAATTAATACACAGTTGCTAGTGAATGCACTCAAATTAATATGATAGCATAATCCTTGAGTGACTTGGTTTTGTAAATGATGTTTGGCTATGTATTGTTGATTGCAGTTGCTCGGTGGGATGAGACACAATGGCCTCCAACCAGGCTATGGAGTCAAGAAGGAGGGTGTAACCATTAAGTTATAGCAGATTGAACAGAGTTGGAATTAGTATTTACTTATTCTGTTGCTTTGATTCTATTAGAATGTGGAAACATTGAGATGGCTGATGATATGAGGTGCCTTGCTGCAATGGGACGCTAAGATAGCAAAGAGAGTTAATGCATTGATCGTACGGTTTCCCGGAACTTTTATTTTATTTATGATTTGAATTTCTATTCAGTTGAAGGTACCAAAACTGCTTTGGTTGGATCCGCACGGTTCTGTGTCCTGTGTGACAAATGGGTTTAAGCTTTAGGAGTTTCTTAAGCTGCTAGTTTTAGATGATCAGACTGATTATTACTACTTTATTCCCTTCAATATGTGTTGATCTGGGGAATGACCTTTTCAACTCTTACAGGGACGAAGAATATGATCGGGGGAAGAGGAAGAAAATAAGGAGCTGCAAAGGTAGCTTTGGTGGACCGAATCCTTTTCAAGAAATTGCAACCAAGAAGGCACATTTTAAAAAGGGAAAAATGGATCGGTCCAGAACCGGAAACCAACCCTTGAGGATATGAAGGAATTGAAATGTCCATGAATGGTTGAGGAAGCTTGACTTGTTACACCCCACTGTTATATGCTTTATTATACCTTATGTAGTTGATCATTGCTCTGCTGTGCTGAACCGTGCTGAGAATGAGCTGATATTTTAACAGGGAAAGCGCTTGGAAATAAACCGAATTCAAGAATTTTGTTGTCCCATTTATATGTATTTTTTTTTCCTTCCCTTTGAAGAAAGTTTTGTTTGGGTTGTCTGTGACAGACAATTTTTGAAGACTTGTAGCTCTGATAGACAGAAAGAGGTGGCTGCCTAGTCTCTACTCTCTACTTTGTTGTTAATGTTTATGGGAGGGAGTGTGTATGGATGAATTGATCTCAACTCTTCTGAAATGTAATTTCTTTATCCAATGCCCTCTTGGTTGGTTTACAAGTTACTTTTTATTTTTAATTTAGAGCATAGAAGATACTTAAAACCCTAAGTCTCATTTTCTCTTGATTTTTTCTTTGTTAAAGACATTTTTTTTTAAGTAAGAGCATGATTTTTGACAATTCTTATTGGAAATTCATCATTCTATATTTTTCCACCATTTTCTTCAATAAATTGGTTATTCCAGAAGGTTTAGCTTTTTTTTTTTTTTTTTCATGTTTTAGTTGTCAATAATTTTGCATGCACGTTGTCGCAAGGCAAGGTTTATTACATCGCGCGGCATTTACTCAGAGTATCATACTTACTTTTTCATTTTATCAGTTGACTTGTTATAGTTCCTTTTCCTATAGAGACCTAAAACTCTGTAGTATATATTTCCATGGGTCTTATCAAAACAAAATATCGAATGTATCGATATCCGACACAATAAAATGAATCACGATCACAATATGAAATTAATGATCATTAATATACTGTGAGACTCGAAATCATAGGCGGTGTTGGCGATACTAATATCAAATGTATAAATTCAATTATTAAATGTATATGATTTTAGTCTATATAGGATTAGTTTGAATCAATAAAAAAAAAAAAAAAAGAGTATAAAAGATAAAAACAAAATTAAATTACAAGATAGAACCAAATATTTCTTTCCTATAATCAAATGCTTCATTCTATTGTCAAATCAATCCCCAAAGTTGCAGAAACTTCTTTCTGTTTACTTGCAATCAAGGACAAAAAAATCGGTTTTTTCGGTTGATATATCACCGAAAAATCAGCTTTTCTTGCCAAGCACTGCCACAAAGAGATAAAATTGATTGCAGGAAAATTTGTTAAAATCGCGATTTTCATTTAAAATCTGAACACCGATTTTTCCATCGGAAAATCAGAACTGGGTAGAAGACGCCACACATACGGACTTACTTAAAAACATCGGAAAATATCGTAACATCTATAAAATATCGCAACATCGCAGACGACTATTTCATCTAAAATTCTTATAAATACCTATAAATCATAATCTCTTTACAACTCATCTATACACATCCAATCTCCATTTAAATCTCAAATTATTTTTTTGTGATTTATCTCAATATTTTCAAGATCTTATTACGAATATTATCTTCATCACATGATATCCCTTCATCAAATAAATGTGAATGTTTCATGCTTGGCCATCATTTTTGTTTAAAATTACTATCAGAACGTGAATTTCGATAAATTATAATGCATTATCGTTTTAATAAGCGTATATTTACTTATTTACGATTTTTATAGCCTCAATAAAGATTTTCTACGAATTTGTAGCATTTTATTAATTTTCGCTTACCTGATATTTTGTCAAAATATCCACCAATATTTATCGATATTTCCGATATATTCATAAAATTCAAGTACCAATATATTCATAATTACCGATATTTTATTCCTTGCTTGCAACCACCTAAACCCAACAAAGTTAGTTAACCTTTTTAGAGCCCTTTGATTCCCACATCGAAAACACATTACGTGAATAGAACAAATCAAGTATTTTTTGTTTTTTACAAAAAAAAAAAATAAAAAAAATCAAGTATTAAAAATATTTGGTTTCAATAATAATCTATTCAAATATAAATAAAAACATTTTAAATTTATTAAAATATAATCCTATCTTTAAATGGATTTCTAATTAAAATACTGTTAATTATATATATATATATATATATATATATATATATATATATATATATATATATATATATATATATATATTAATTTTTTTTTATAAATCCTCTTTAAATAAATTTAAAATGAAGTGCTAACACACCTGAATTTTCAATTATTTACAACAATGATTTATAAACGAATTTTATAAAAAAAAAATTATTATAGAAAATACTTTTATTAAAAATATTTATTATTAAAAGCACTTCATGCAAAATTCATAAACTGAAACACTGAATCTAATGCGGAAATGACTATTCAAACAGAAAATTTTAGAATAAATTATATCAATTAAATTTCAATTATGATTTGTTGAAAACTTTACTTAAAATAAAAAAAGAGTAGAAAATTATAATTTTAAATATATAATATATATGGATTAAATATTTGTATATGGGAAGTAGTTATAAATTGTGACGCGGGACTCGTGCAAATGCTAATTGAATTTTTTTTTGGAAAAGGAAAATTTCACAAAAAAGAAATCTTATGATTTGTTGAAAATAAAAAACTTGATTAATTTTGTTTAAAAAAATTTAGATAATTATAATTTTAAGTATCACCCACTCTAATTTACTGGTTTTTTACTATATATATATATATATATATATAAGATATTTATCTTATTTTTATTTAACTTTATAGTTTGGGAGTTTCATGTACGTTAAATATAAACTCCTAAAAAGAAGAATCCAATATTTTGAAAAAAAAAAAAAATATTTTGGAAACAAAATTTTATATGAAGCTTATAATTTTTAATTTTTAAGTTATTCCTCATTCAAATCTTTATGGGAATGCCCAAAGAAAGCGCCTATAATTATTTTTAAAACAAATAATGGAAAAGTAGTTTGAATCAAATATTTAATTTAGATGTAGCAAAAAGTCAAATTACTGTTTTTGAAAATTGTATTTTATTACGATAGATATGAAAACAAGTAAAATACATTATTTTGTTTTAAAATTATAAAAGTTATAAAAACACTAATGTTTTTAAAAGAAGAATAAGAACAAATTTAATAAATAGGAATCAAATAAGTCCTTATTGTCTCTTCCAATTTAAATTGAGTGAGGATCATAAAATAATCAAAAACAAAAATTCTAATAATATTCCAAAATTAATTGTCTGACCTTTTCCTAACTTAAAAAGGATTAAATATTTTTTTTAAAAGTTAAAAAATCAATTATCATTCTTATCCATAATTTAATTGTATTAGAAATTAGGAAGAAATAATAAACTTGGAAACAAAAAACAACTTATAATTATTCCTATATATTTATATTTATATGAGAAATTTTAAAAATAAAAAGATAAAACAAAAATGGATAAAAAATCTCATCAAATTGATGAATATATTTATTTACAAATACGTTAAGAAAAAGGAATTAATTGCTTTGCCTTTTTTGGGTGCCAGAAAATGTCAGTTAACAAAACATGCTATAACTCAAACGCCCTCCTCCAGAATTATTCAGAAAAACCCAAATCTCTTTGAGCTTCCATTCGTAAAATCCAGAATCAACTCCAAAGTTTCTCTCTCACTCTCTCTCTCTCTCTCTCTCTCTCTCTCTCTCTCTCAGTTCCCAAATACTTCATACAATTCAAAGTGAGTTTCTCTCTTCTTCCGATTTTTTGCTTCCCGCTTTTTTTTTTTTTTTTTTCTCTATTGTGCAATTGTGATTTTCTGTGGATTGGTTGTGGCTGAGGATGGTTCTGATATTTTGTTGGGATGATGTTATTCTGTGGATGCTGTATGGCGGTTGTAGTGTGATAATTTGTTGGGAAAGAATTTGAATATGCACATAAGTATTTCATTGTTATGAAAAAAAGCACATATTTATGTTTTTATGTTCCCTTTATTGCTGTTTTTTTTTTTTTCATTTTATTGAGGTCTGTTTAAGGTTGATGTTGGTTTTGAATTAGTGAGGAATGAATTGCATTGATTATGAAGGCATCATCATGCTTGGACCCCTGTTTGTATTGATAGCTTTTGCAAATATAGGATTTTTTTTTTTTTTTTTTTGAGATCAGGGTTCTGATGGATATTTTAGGACCATTGCTTCTCGAGATTTTTATTTTTTCTATGGTTGATTACTTAGAAAAGGGATGCCTTTAATGGAAATCTGAGTCTATTTGTTCAACGGCTTCATCCTATCCATCAATTTTTGCTGTTTTTGTGATATTATTTTCTAGTAAGCCAAAAAGTCTGGTAAACAAATGTATCCTAGGCTCTGTTTTGTAGATTAGGATTATGGGATATTCCGGGAAAGTTTTCAAGATTGATTTTTTTTCTCCTTTGGAGGAATATGATTTAATAAGATGATGTTGGCTTCAATCTTTTCAGTCATACTATGCCACATTAGTCGAAGCTGAATGATAATCCTTCTTGATTAGCTGTCTTTCACTTTTGTAGTTTTCTGTAGGAGATGTGCCTTGATTCATTAAATTTTTTAAAAAGATTAAAAATATTGTACAGTTTCAATTTTGATCAGGTTGAATGAGATTAAATGATGACAATAAGAGTAAAAATAAATCAAAGATGCATAAAAGATTATCAGTCTTTCTAGCTGGTATCTCTCTTTCAGGACCATGAGAGTTACAAGGAGACATTATATTTAGGTAGGGTCAGGAGTCTCTGTTTTAGGCCAGGAAATCAGGATTATATTCCAATGAGAAAGGAAACTGTGAGAGATGCACTCCTCATTTAATTTTTAAACTTTGCTCACCGAGGTAATAATACTCAGCGTTTAGAGTTGCTCTGTTACGTCCAAGAAACAAGCCTAACTGTTGTACCCCATCTCTTCATTGAAGTTAAATTTCCCTTGATGCTAGATTGCTTCAGTTTCAAAGCACACCGCTTAGAACATCGTGGGTCACGTAGGGCTAATGTTCAACCACCCAAAGCCTAAGACCTGTAAATCACTTCTCATACTAAGGGTGAGTTTGTCGATGGTCAAGGAGAAGTTTATAACTTATCCATTCTGATTTTTGCCGGCTATTGAAATTCCTAACAGTGATGACCTGATTTTTGCATTCCAGATATTGATAATCCCCTGCTTACTTATTGCCCAAAAAAACGGTGATGAGAATCTACAGTAGACCACAGTTTGCCTGTCTTTCTATTCAAACAAAAATAATGCTTTGGTCATTGTGTCCAACGTGTTTATGAGGGATCCTGATCCACATTTGAAGACATTCAACCTGTTTTCCTGCCATAGCTGAGATTTCCATCCGCATTTATGTAAATAAATAGCTATTTCCTTTAAAAACTTATCAGTACATTGATTTCTAATAATATGCGGTGATGGTGTTGTGTCATTTTTTTGCTCCTAGTCATTTTGCACCATGAAAAGAAATAAACTAGAGCATAAAATTCCTGTAATAAAGAGATATCATGATATAATTTATTCTATCTTCTAACCACCATTCTCTCTGTTTCTGTTACATCATGAATCATTTATTTTTCCATGCTTATTGGATGATGACCATTTGCTATTATGAAGGGGTAAAATTTTCAGTTTATTTTCTTTCCTTTCTTTTTGCTTACCTTTCTGTAGGAATTTTATCCGTACAGCAGCATTAAAGGAAAGAGAAGAAACTCAATATATATATATATATATATACATGGTTTAAATTTTTCAAAAATTAAAACGTTGGATTAAAATAAATCTACCAGACTTTTCTTTCCTACCTTTTTTCTGCAACTGAGAGAACACTAAAGGAAAAGAGGAACATCAAATCTCTTAATTTATGAGCTTTATTAGAATGTACAGGAATGAAAACAATAAGAAGTCGGATAGCATAACTAATAATATGACAATGTGCACTTATTAATCTAAACAGCCAAAGTACCACATGTCTTTTGTGTTAAATATTGCCATTTGAGAAAGTGGGAGCGCGATGAAGACATGACCGTGCATAGATCCTAATATTTGAAGTGGTTTAGTGCCATTTTTTTGGCTATAGTCTCTTTGATCGATAACTGACAATTTACTCATTGATAAATTTGCAATGTAGGTGATCGATAACTCTGAGTTCATCTTTTGCTACCATTATTTTTACAGTGATGACTAAAGTGCTGGGAAGCCACTGCAATTGTTTCTGCCATTAGCAGTTTAAAATTGACGCAGTGCAAGAAATGCACTTATGAAGGAGGAATTACAGTGGCTGTTCTCTTACTGAAGGTACAAGCTACAATACTTTGTACCGATTGTGTGGTGAGCATCTTGGCATGGACCCAAAAGGAAAGGCACTCCCTAATTATTCAGCTTGCTTGATAAGACTCCAATATATTTGTTTAAAAATGATTCCTACCAAAGGCCTTGCTGGAATTGAATGATGAAACGTTGATGTGCTGTACTCTATGCTACGCTTGGGTACTTGAGGTATGATATTTCTTGTTCATTTTCTTTGGCCCAATGCCATACATACTTGGATTGCATATTTTTGTTATTGTTATAAATTTATGTTACCATAGTTTCTTTCTGACACCATTAAAGAACTCGTTTTCTAAAATGTTACACATTTAGGTCAAACCCTGCTTTATAAATAAATCTAGTTGAGAGGGAAGCAATGGGTATGTGGACCATGAAAATGATGGCAGTTCTGGGTATGATTTTTAGCTCCCATGACTTATAATCAGATTAAATTGTAATATTAATTTTGTGGCTATTTACTATGTTACTGAAAATGCTTGTTTTATCTCTGAATTTTGAAGGTCCTCGTCAAACATTGCTATGCAACCAATACCAAATGGGAGCAATGAAGAGCCCAAACCCATCTTTTGTGGCAATGAGTTATCATGGCTTTATTCCAAAGCACATTGGAAGTTCTGCACTTGTGGCTAATATAGTGAAAGGCTACGGAAAAAGGGGCCAACTATTTGACAGCCCAGAAGAGTTTCAGGCCGTCGGTTGGGAAACACTCACTGAAATACCTGAATGTACAGTCAAAGATAACAGTTATAAAATTATGAGCGCTCGATGCAAGGTTGATGGTTGTCCATGGAAAGTAACGGCTTCTTGTGAAGGAAACACAAGATTAGTCATAGTGAAAAAATTTATCAACATTCACGAACATCCTGGGTGTGAGATCAGATGGGTTATAGATTGGGCTCTTGAGTTCCTTCGAATTTGGTCTGTGGATTGATTATAGAGAAGGCAAGTGCTGATCCTGCTCTTTGTCTAAAAGGAAGAACAAAGATGAATCAACCTTTGATGTTGACAAGGAACTACCACAGTTATGGTGCAAGGAAGAAGGCGAAAAAGAGGCTATTAATGGGAAGCCAGAGGACTCACAAGCTAATTCCATGGATGTGCGTTTACTTATGGAGCCTCAATTCCGGTACAGTTGCTAAATGGACATGTAGTGATGAGAATAAATTCAGGCAGTTATTTGTGGCATATGGATGCTCCATAACTGGTTTCCATAATGGATGTAGGGAGCTGCTGTTTGTTGATGCCTATCACTTGAGTGGCCCATATAAAGACACTTTGTTGTCCGCTTCTGCCTTAGATGCAGATGACGGCTTATTTCCTCTAGCTTATGGAGTAGTTAATACAGATAATGATGAGAACTGGTTGTGGTTCCTAGACCATCTAAAGTCTATTCTGATGGATCAAGCCGTGTGTTTTAGTTTGATAGGGAACCCAAGCTTTCTTTCAGCAGCGCCATCAAGGTTGCGAGCGTACGCTCGCCACTGTCTCAGCCATTTGATGAGAGCCTGGGATTACTCACAGGTGGTAATCCAGTCTTGATGGGGTCTGACAAAAGAAAATCGCGCTGAAGCTTCTTGATGACATTGCATATGCAAGAAAAACAGAAATGTATGAATCAAAATTAGAAAAGATGCGATCTTTGAAGGAGGAGTTATATGATTGGGTTATGTCCAGTGGACCAGAGCATTGGGCTAATTCTTTGTTCCCAGGGAGGCGATGGGATAAGATCTTCATAAGTCAGGTAGAGTCCTTCAACAGATTTGTGCAGGAGGAAAGAGGATTTACTTGAAGCTCAGATGGGCCACACATTGCTCACGCTTCTGAAGGTTGACCTTCTATTGAGAAAGCAAACAGAGGTGCAAGCGAAACCCCAGTGGGTATAAAGATTGAATTGAAAATAAAAGAAAACCAGACACTTTCAGTTGGTTTGAACAGCAGGTGCTTCTGCCTACTAATGTGAGGTACACGAATGGGATACTTTGCAGTGCATTGACATGAACCATGCAGCTGCCGCGAATGGGAAATGACAGGTATCCCTGTAGAAACATGCTTTGCTGTGCTGTAACTGCTAAGAACCTGAATATTTATGATTATGTGAGAATGTTATAAGAAGGAGACACAGGAGAAGATATATGCCTCCGAACATTGCCTTTCTTATATCAACCATGATGAGCCCACACATTATCTGGGATGACTCAAACTCTTGTTGTTGAAGCATGAGTATTCTTCATCCACTTCCAGATAAAAGAATCTGGTCAATTTCAAGGAAGAAGGAAAGTGATCGAATCTCAAATTCTGATTAAGAGAACTGCATTGTCTGCGTTGCCATATGTTACCGCTAACAAAGTACATGCAAGGAAAAGCCATCAACAACCCCCATTATGTTGACATATTATTATTATTATTATTATTATTCAGTACAAAAATAATCAGGATATATAGTTTTAATTATGTACAGAAAGTTCAACAGTCTATCGGTTGGTGGCTGCTTGGTTACGTAGGGACACTTAATGCATATGAAAATAACATGATGTTAAGGCAGGAGATAATCATCATTTTTTTTTGACAATTCCATCCTTTGATTCTTCTCTCTGTATAATTGCAGCAGGGTAAATGTCTGTGACTTATTCGTTGAACATTGACTTTTTTCTTCAAAAAGAAAAAAAGAAAATTGGACTCTCTTTTGACGCAAACGCCCAATTCACTCATCTTGTTTTTTTTAATTTCATCTCTTCTTTTGGCAAATTTATAACAAATGGTTAAATACATTTAGCTTCGATTAATAAAGAAGGTGACTGATATTTAATCTTGAAGTAAAAATAACCATGCTACTTATAGTGTTTCACATCGCTTCTGCAGTATATAGCGAGGTCAGATGCAGAAGACTTTTACTTAAAACCATCAGACCTTTTCTGAGGTGCGAGTCCAACAGAGAAGCAACTGGGTACGTGGCGGTCGCTGGGCCAGGTGGGCAAAACTCTAAGAAATTGAACCTGATTGAAAACTAGAACTGTAAAACCTTGTTACCTTGATCGTCTCGAATATTTGGGCATCTAACGCAACACGAACCTAAAAAAGGGCAATCCAAGGGCATGGGATGCCCGTCTTCTCCGATGATTGCTAGCAAAAGCATTATAAGATTTGGTTGTAGAGTTGAAGGCATAATTGGAATTGTATACCTTTCCCTCAAGCCTTCTCTGGACAGGACACCTAACCTCTCCTCGATTTTAGAAAGGAAATATCAGAATTTTTGGCCGATAAAATCTCTCATTCCTTATCAAGGATTAATTTTTTTGAGAAGTAGGAGATTTGAAAATTCAGGAAATCTCCAGGATGTTGATCTTCATGATTTCCCACTATCCCATTTATCCATAAACAAATCCTGCCAGCATGCGAAAGACTCCATCACCTTAAGAACTTAAAACTCTGCATGTGCTGCCTTTAAGTCGGGCCTTTAGGAAGACACTCTAGCCTCACAGACTTGGCTTTCTGATTATCTACCTAGGTAGTGCCCTTCGGTTTTAATATTAGGTAATGCGCCCACATCGCGGTCAGCAGCCTTAGGGCCAAACTGGCTCAGCTCCATTTGAGCAGTGTGTCTAAAGACCATAAGATCACTCATAATGCCCCTTTACCCGAGACCTAATTTCTCAGGCTTTCAAAGCTTGGAGAAAATACTTGTGTTTAAACCTCGAGTGTGGGAAAGTTGAAAGGATCGAAAATTAATGCGTACATCGAATCTGGGCCTAAGGTGGAGCGCTTGGTCACAAAGCATGTGGGTAGCGCCCATTTCCAATATGTTTCATGGAATACACTGACGGCGCATTTCGGCGCGTCTGTTGATGTTTCACCCCTATATATAGGGGTTAGGCTTTGAATGTTGCCTCTTTTACTATTTCACGAAGCCTTTTACCTGTTGTAATTTCTTTTCTCCCATGCTTCAGCGAACCGTTGCTTTAGTGAACCATTGCTTCAAAGCAATCGTTGAAGCCCCCTCGAAATCTTTCAATTTTTCGGTGAGTTTTTACAAACTTCGTTTTCATTGCTTTTGTTGTGTTTTTCGTGTCTCCGTTTCTGGAATATCTTTGTGCTTAGGAAGTTTTTGCCTTTTTTGAGGGCGTGTCCATCGTTTATCGGTGGGGTTTTTGTGACGAAGCTATTGGCGATTTATGGGATATTCTCAAGTTTGGGGTCATCCCACAGGGGTCTCTTCCTCAGGTGGTGTGAAAAGCTTTGTCTACAATTTTAGGTTTGGCTATTAGTGGGTTGTCAACCTCCAAAAGTGGGATTTCTTTGTCTCACAAGGTTTCGAGGCTTAATTTCTTTAAGATCCATGTTTCGATCCTCTTTTTTTTTTTTTTCCCTCAGAGTATGGCGAGAGTTCGTGAAGAGACTCTACTAGTCGATGGGCGTAAGAGGACCCTAAGAATCCCCACTACGAGCAAATGTGCTCTAGCCACCGCTATGTCCCAGAGAGGAGTTGAGATCCTTATGTCAAGTCCCTGCTGACATTAGTCTGGAGTTGTTAGACGGAGCGGTTGTCTTGACTATAGGAGGGGCAGATAATGCCGTCTTCTTCACTCGGGAGCCATTTGCCTCTTTAATTTATCTCCACATCTTATCGCAGCGGAAAGCCAGATTTCACCCGGGCACCTCCTACGCTTATACATTCGAACGTTTTCAGATTTTTATGGGTTGTAGTGTGTTGAACTTTCTCTACCAGTTGGATATTTCACTGGTAAAGATTTTTTTTATTTACACTTTGAAGCTTGGGATTGGGAGCCGACTATCTATGTTGGCCTATAGCCCCTGGTTGCAATTTGTAACCGGGCTCCCCGACTCCCTTAAGACCGAGGCGAAAGGAGTTGTTTTAGAGCACTGAGACGCTAGGCTCAGCTCCCATTTGACCTCGAACCAAATTCCTCATGTTCCTAGTTCGTCTCACCAACGAGGCTTGTTCTCTTCTAGATTGCCCACACTTTGACATGCCCCATTTTTTTTTTTTTTTTTCGACTTGTGAGGTGCGTGAAGCAGGTTAGCCAGTTAAAGTAGGTGGGAGAAGGCTATCCGGAGCGTGACGAGGGCTACTGAACACGAGGTGAAGCACAACCACGAGCTCCCTCGGGGAGTCAAAGGAAGAACTCGCACGCTAGTTTCAACCCCTTGCATAGTCCTCGTCATCTCTCGCTCGTTGCCAGAAAAGCTTGTCAGGGGTGAACATTTTGTCCTTGCTGACCTCTTGAAGTCGATCCCGGGTAAATCCTCATAATCAAGGTCCGCTGAAGAGCCTCAGGCCGAGATCGTTGAAGGAGCCTTGGTCAGCTTTGTCCAGTCGGATCAGTCACCTTTGGATGTATAGGACCCAAAGCCTACCCCCCGGTCTACCAAGAAGAAGGCTGCCCAAGCGACAAAGAAAAAGAAGGGAAAGATCATACTCGATTATATCAAGGTTGTAGGTGCGGGATTGTGAGGGCTTCAGGATCGGGTCGATCCAACCGCGCTAGCAACTAATCGGGAAGAGCAGAGGAAGATATGCCCAGCCTTGGCTGATCTCGTACAGTGCGCAAGTGAGCGCGAGCACTCAGGGGGAGACTACCTCCGACTCTAAAGCATCCGGGCGGGAGCCGCCCAAAGGTCTCGGCCTCAGGCTGAAGGAGGCTCAGAGCCTCGATAGTATCTGTGGAATCCTTAGAACGAGCCTCTGACGCTTTTCCGACTTTGGAGGGTGCCTCCCAGGATGCTTCTAGAGAGGCTTGTGCATCACTAGAGGATGAGGTCCTAATCAAGGGGCCTCCCAATGATGATGAAGCCGTGGGGAGGCTCCACGAGACAATCGCCAATGGCCATTCTCACTGCTTGGGTAAATGTCGGCCCCGCAGCCAAGGCTACTTGACCGTTGATGCTAGGCTCGCATGTTCTTCCGCAAGAGGGATCGCCCTTCGCAGATGGTCGCCTCCCGTCCAAAGGTCGTCCGGGAAATCATTGATTGTCGGGAGCCCCTTTAATAATAGGGAGTCACAGGCCACACGCACGGCTCCTATCCCACTCTTCTCTGAGTACAAGTGGCGACTCATGCTAAGGAGTACTCCATCCCCTTCCCTGGCTATTTGGATAGGAAGTCCTTCCAGCACGTGGCTGAATATAAGATGCTCATCCATAACTACAACTTTAATCAGTCATTTATCAGAAGTTTTGACTTTTAGTACCTGAACGTGAGTTTTGTGTTATAATTTTCTTCTAACATCTCCTCTTTTACAAGTTATCACCACTATTCGGAATATGGCTTGCTAGTATAGGGAATTTCATTCTGCTGACACGTTTAGAAGCTTACGGACTTATGCCCCGGGGCCAAATGCTTTCTGCCACTGTGCCTTGACGCCCGTCAAGGCCAAAATGTAGGTCTAAGCACTAGGAGCGGGAGGCTTAGGCTAGTTCAGAGAAAATTGCGAGGGCGGATGATGAGTCCAAAACTCATCCATTTTTAAGCCTATTTTACATGCATATTTAAGAGTTTAAGGTCCAATTAAATGATGAATTATGGAATCTTCACTCAGATTTATGTTTTGCAGGGTTTTAATGCAAAAGAAGCGAAAAGAGTGGAAAAAACTATAGAAATGGCTAAGGCAGGAAAATGAAAAATATTGCTACATAATAAAACTTTGTCGCGACAAAAATCCCAAGGCAATCTGCACAAGTTTGTAGCAACAAGTAGAACTATATCGCAACAAGGACAAGGCAAAGTGCAGAATGATAGTTCAAAGAATGTCGCGACATTTCACAGCTTTGTCGCGACATCATATGAGACGAAATACAAGAAAAATGTTGCAACACAAAAATAAATGTCACAACACAATGAAAGTCTAAAAGCGGAAGTACTGTAGCGACATTTGATTACTTGGTGTTTCCAGACATTTCATAAGAAGAGCTCTCAATGCTACTGAAGAATTTTGCTGTGACATGAATCTGAATATCGGAACATAACCGAGGATAGAGGCGTAAGAATGTCGCGACACTGACAACTCAAGGTACAAAATAGAGCAAATGGCAGAAAAACTTTGTCACGACATTTAAAATTCTATCGCAACAAATGAAGGGAAAAATTAATGAAGACACCCTGAAACAATGTCGTGATAACAAACTTGATTATCGCGACAAAGAATTGGAGAAGGAAGAAACTGGTGGTCATCACACAAGTGAACCCGCCGCCATTGCAGGCCAGGAAGAGTTTGAAAACAATTGTCGCGACAAGAGCTGTTTTCATACCACACTGCATTCGCTCCAAAGACTAACACTACAGAGAAACCATGTTGCAACATCGTAAACTTATGTCGTGACAATCACAAGAAAAATTCAACTAAACTATGTCACAACATTTTCAAATTATGTCGCGACTTAATTCATGGAAAAGGCTAAAGACCTTGTCACAACAATTCCCCCTTTGATGCAACAATCATGAAGAAGAGAATGGAGACATCTATGGAAGTTTTGTCGCGACATCAGAATGTTATGTCGCGACAATAAGTCAAAAGGAATGTCAAGCATAAATGTTGCGATAAAGCCACAACAAAGCATGAAGACACAAGGGTAGAATGCTACGACGTAGGCAAGCAATGTCACGACACAAGCAAGCAATGTCGCGACAAAAAGATTCATTGGGCATGCATGGAAATCCACAAATTCAACCTCGAATTCAGGCCTAGCATTTAATAACCCTATAAATAGAAAAGCTGAAGGAACAATGTTGTTTTGAATCGAACCCTAAACATTATGGGGAAGGATTGAAGTCTCATCAGATATATTTTAATTTTCTTTTTTATTTTTATTTTTTATTTTTATTTTTTAGAATCGTAATTGATCTGATGCGACCAAGCCTGGGAGCTAATGTTTATCTAGTTTTCACTATGTCTCGAATTTTTTAACAAGCTAGAAATTTTCTGGAATTCATTAGATTTTAGTTTTGATTGCAATTTCAATGAATTTGGTTGATCAACTAGTCATTGTAATTTGTAATCCAGATTTGAAAGGCTAAGCTTCCTTTGAGAAGGAATGTGTGTTTTGAGTATCATTTGTGTTATTCACTGAAGTTGTGGGTATGAACATTGGATTGATCTAATTGGTATTGCTCTCAGGATATCGTTTCTAAATATTATTGGTTTATACCTGTGAAGATTGTGATCCTTGCTCTAATTTCTAAGACCTCTCTAAGTGACACAGAGATGGATTACTCGCGAGCAAAGAGCAGTCACCTAGGGATATTTTGCATTAATATTCTTTGAATTAATATACTCTAAGTGTAATTTTGATGCTCACAATTGTAGTTCCTACCTCTATAGGACTATTTGTTGAAACATCATCTCTCACCCTTAGAGGTTTCATCTCAATTTGAAAATGATCTTAATCCTATGTTAGCTCAGATTCTAATCAAGGAGAAGGAACATTTTAAAGAATTGTAGACTGAGGTACCAGTTGCATTAAGAAAGGCTTGTGTTGCCCTGTCTATGGGGATAAGCAGTTTTCAATCCTAAGTTTTTGGTTGTGAAGTATTGGAAAGGAAAACAACTGCATCTTAAAGAGGATCAAACGGAGAAGTAGAGAGATGAGGCCAAAGAGGAAGCCCAAAGAGCCTTGGCCATCGTTATCGCAGCCAGGATGCAAGGGCAAAAGGTAACCGGGGCTAGGGTCCGCGCCTACGCTGCAAAGGAGGCTAAGTGCAAGGTAGCGAGACTACTCATCGAGGTCAGAGCGCATATCGCTCTAAGAAATCGCGGCTAAGGATGAGGTGTCTTTTTCTCCGCTCCCAAAGTGTGTAGTGGACAAGGAAGCCATAAAGTGAGGACTACCAAAAGCGCCTCGAGCCTGCTAATTTTTGCTTATGGCTACGCAGTGCTGGGCGCTGCTCAAACACAACATATGCTGGGACTAATGGCAGGTTCAAATGGTATGCCCGACTCCTCTTAACCCACTCCTTCCAGTTCTTAGATTTCCAAGTGCCCCTAGCCTTAGCTAACCATCGAGGCCACAATGTACCTAAGGCTTTAATCGAGCCGGCGACAAATGAGCTCGATAGGAGTGGCTTCACCAGGATCCGAGTCGATTTTTTGTAATTGGCCCCGTTTGGCCGCCATAATACATATGTATCATTGACGCTATTGGTGTATTTATAAAATATGATTTCTAGTTTATTTATTAGATTTTCTATTTCACAATCTCGCGAATCTCTTCACAGATAATTCACTTCAAGTGGTGCCAAATGTTAGGCTACATGGGCCAGTTGGCAAGGCATTGTTTCTGGGCTTTGGCTCTAGCCATCAGGCTAAGAGCCATTGCCGCGTTCTAAGCAGTCGCCAAAAGGCTAGGATCCACGTCCGACCTTTTGAAAGTGCTAGCAAGCTTAGAGCCACATCTGGTCTTTTGAAAGTGCCAACAGGCTTAGGACCACATATGGTCTTTTGAAAGTGCCATTAGGCTTAGAACCACATATGGTCTTTTGAAAATGCCAGCAGTCTTAGAGCCACATCTAGTATTTAAAAGTGCCAACAGGCTTAGAACCACATCTAGTCTTTTGAAAGTGCCAACAAGCTTAGAGCCACATACGATCTTTTGAAAGTGGGACTATTAAAAGAAAATACTTTAAAGGAAATTTAATTGATAATACCTTTAAAGAAAAGAATTGGAAGAAAATGCCTAGCGAAACTTTATACTTAAAGAAACTCATTGATAATACCTCTTTAGATGCATAGAATTCCACATCCTAGGCATTGGTGTCCCGTCCAATTTATCTAATGCATACAATCCGGGCCGGTCTCACTTAACTATTCGTAGCGGCCCTTCCCAATTTGGTTGGTAAACTTACTCATCATTGAAGCTTGTTAGGTTTCTCAAGACCTTCTCAAGACTGTGTCTTCAACTCCTGAGCACGCTTACCACATGCTTGTTATATAGGCTTGTCAGTCTTCGTTGGTACGATTCTATATGCACAACTGCAACTTCGCGGAGCTCGTCAGTCATATCTAAGTCTTTGGCAAGGGCTTCAGTATTAGCCTCTCTAGGGATTTCTGTTAGAAGTGTGGGCATGCCAACTTTTGTAGGAATTATGGCCTCCATCCCATAGGTGAGGGCGAACGGCGACACTTCAATTGGCTTCCGGCTGGTTGTTCTATAGGCCCAAAGGACTCCGGGTAGCTCTTCTACCCACTTTCCCTTAGTCGAGTGTAAATGTTTTTTCAAAGTCGTCAAGAGAATTTTGTTAGATGCTTCCGCCTGGCCATTGCTCCGTGGGTACCATGGGGTTGAGTACAAATTTATGATTTTCAACTCATGGCAAAAATTTCTATATACTCTGCTATCAAACTGTGGCCCATTGTCAATTATGATCAACTGAGGTATTCCAAATCGACAAACAATATTCCCCACACAAATTAGACGACATCCTTGTCTTTGATGGAGGCGAAGGCTTTTACTTATATCCATTTGCTAAAGTAGTTGGTGGCAACGAATAATAACTTTTTTCTAAGCTGGGGTGGTAGATAGCGGTCGAACTATATCAATTCCCCACTGAGCAAAGGTCTAGGGGCTCGCGATGATGGTTAGATATCGAGTTGGCGCCCTTGAGATGGGGCCCGCTCAAGTAAATCCACCACACTTTTAACATAAAGTATCACATCTCAGCTCTCATGGTTGGCTAGTAATAACCTTCAGACACCCTGCGGAGCCAAAGTTCTTTAGCGCTCGATGATTTCCATATTCCTTCATGGAGTTCTTCCAACACATATCGTCATTGACAAGGAGACACTCGAGGTGTGCCCATTGATAAGGAAAACCTAGTCGCCCGACCTAGATCTGCGGGCTCCAATCCGTTATCCCAACTCTCCCTAGCTTAAGTACGACATCGTGAGTCAATAGAAGAACGCTTCTCATCTACTTTGCTCAATTGGTTTGCAATAATTGATGATGCCAAGAAGATGTATTATGAGGAAGACCGTATCTTTATCGAGGGACGCAACTACCGGGCCGCTTAACATCCGCCTTTTCATTTGAGTCCATTAGGATGTGTTCGAGCTTCCAAGCCTTAAAACTCCCTAGTTGTTGCTTCACCAAGCTTTCATACCTAACCATGCGCTGTCCACAAGCTGCATCGTTTATCACCCTACTACCGCTGGGAGCTATTGCGTATGATGAGATTTTTTGAGGATACAAACTTTGCAAGGTCGATCCCGACTAAGATTGCTTCATATTTGGTCTCATTATTAGATGCAGGGAAGTTTAGCTGTATGGCTTGCTCTATCCTTTCCCCGGTTGGGGCTTCAAGTTGCAAGCCGACTCCAGCTCCTGTTTGGCGAGATATGCCATCCACATTAAGGATCCACTAGCCGACCTCATCTTGGTCTACAATCAATTGGGGTAGTTCTGCTAAAAAGTCTGCTAATATTTTCCCCTTCAACGCCAGGTGAGGTTTATACCGAATACCGAATTCGCTTAGTTCAATCGCCCACAGGGCCATTCTTCATGATAGGTTGGGCTTGTGAATAGTGCTTCTCAAAGGGAGATTGGTCAGCACGATGATAGGGTGTGCCTGGAAGTAAGGGCAAAGATTCTTAGCTGCTACACAAAGGGCTAGTGTGACTTGTTCGAGAAGGTATATCGGGTTTCTGCTTCAAATAGAGATTTTCTTATGAAGAATATTGTCTTGCTTTGGCTGGCTCTCCTTGAACAAGGTCAGATTATCGAGGTTTCTGATACCGCTAGGTAGAGATAAAGGTGATAGCCTGGCTACAGTTTAGAATCGGTGGTTCTAAGAAGGTATTGCTTAATTGCCATGAGAGCCCTGGCCGCAGCCTCATCCTGCCGCTGTTCCCTTAGAGTGATAAAAAAGGCTTTAATCGATATGTGAAGTGTGATATGAATCGCTCGAGAGCTACCACCCGGCCAATCAGCTATTGCACTCATTTTCTAAAGGTACGAGCCTGAGAGTCCATTACAGCTTTGAGTTGAATCGGATTGGCCTCTATCATTCTCTAGGTCACCATAAAGCCTAAAGACTTACCCGAACAAACTTCGAACGCACATTTCAGAGAGTTGAATTTCAGTCGTACCTTTGCAATTGTATAAAGGGCTTCAGATGATGCTTGAGCATGGAAGCTTTCCTTGATTTGCAAGCGCATCGTCGATGTAAGCCTCTATGTCGTTTAACAAAGGGGTTGGAATATCTTATTTATCAACCTTGATGTTGCCCCGACATTCTTCGCCAAAAGACATCACATTGTAGCAATACAACCTCAGGGTGTAATGAACGCCGCTTTTCTGGGCTGGGCCATTGCAATGGATCCTGATGATATCCAGAGAAAGCGTCCTGAAACGATAGAGCTTGTGCCCTAATGGCAGATCCATAATCTCGATCTATACGCTAAGAAAGGGAAGCTATCTTTCGGGCATACTGAGGTCATTTGTAATCCACACATACCCGCCTAATTTACCTCATTTCTTGGAACCACACCATGCTGGCTAGCCGATTCAAGGTATTTTACTTCTCTATGATGAACTCGCTCTCAAGAAGTTGTCCACTTCCGTTTGAATGATTTGACGGCGATCCGAGTGGAAACTTCACTTTTTGTCTCACCAATTTGAGTGGCACAACATTTAAAGAAGTAGAGGCCAATTACTCCAAGTTAATCCCAACCATTTCATGGCTCTAGGAGAATACGCTTCCATGTTATTCACAGGAAGGAGCTGGTAATCGGCCCCTTTCTTCATTGATAGGAGAGAACCGATGTAAGTGGAACTTTTCGCCCGTCCAACGCGTTTCTGGGGTGGATCCACAGCCAACGAATCCTCCTCCTCCGCCCTGATCTAGGCGGCAAACTGTGATTGCTATGCGGGGGTTTGACCTTCTAGATGGTGACGTTTAGGTCTTTTCTCTCATCTCTGTTCTTGTACAGATAGTTGATAACACTCGCCAGGTGGCCTTGGGGCCAGATTGCTTTAAAATTTTGTTGACTCCGCCTAACGTTAGTCAAATAGTCAATCGCTTGGTGGTGGTGGCCTTAAGGATAGCTTTCATCGAGCGTAGCCGTGCCCGCCCATTATAGAGCGCCAGAAGGCCCCAAGTCTTCTAAATAATCAAGAATAAACTTGGTCGAGATTTATTCTTCACTACAGTGGAGCGTGACATCTCCTAGTGTTACGGTAGTTGCATCGTTAAAACCAAAGAGGACCCGCTCGGCTGAATTCACCACACTTAAGGAAAGCTTCATCTGTTGGAAGGCTGGTAGTTGCAACAAGTCTACTACACTACTAGGATCTACTAGTACCCTGTGCACATCAAAACTGTTAATACAGAGGGTGAGTACCAGTGCATCATAGTGGGGAACAATAACCCTATTCAGGTTTATAGGAGAAAGGATATACACATTCTATTGCTTGTTTTCTTCGCTCGCTTCCCGTGGAGAGCATTTACCTTGTCTTGATTCGTGGCGCCTTAAGAGATTCTTCACAATGGCTATTCCACCGATATTGGTTCGTGGGATTCGGCCTCCCAGTATGTAATTCATGGCTGGTCTGGATTCTGAGGGGCTACCGTGCCGACTATAATTTTGTCTGCCGCTTGCCTTGATTCCACCCCATGGTCAATTTCTCTGATATACCTCCTGAGGTGCCTTGCCTTAATCAGCTTTTTCGCTAAAAACTTTAAGCTTCGGCACTTGTCGGTCTCATGCCCATGATCTTTATGATAATTGCACCGCAAGGATCTGTTTCTTTGGGAGGGATTTGTCTGGATTGATGCATGCCATTTAAACTTTGGCAAGTCGCGAATGATAGACAAAGAGCCTCCTGCAAGAGCATGCCCAGGGGGTGAATTACATGAGCTCTTTCTTTCTATGATTGGATCTGATCACTTTCTCGGTCTCACTTCTAACTCTCGATCTCGCATGCCTTATTCTCTGTGTGGCTTATCTCCCCTGGGCCGACCGGTTTGTAATCATGATGTACCAGGGTGGTCGCACGTGCATATTGTCCTCCAGCATTGAGTACCTGTCAACCAGCTTATATAATTCTTCCATTGTCGCTGGTGGGTCTAAAGACAACGACTGGAAGAAAGGAGTAGATAGCCCAAAGCTTCTCCTAAAGTTTTGGAGGACTGCATCCATGTTGTATGACTTTATTTGTTGAACGGCTTGCCCTAACCTCCTTGTGAAGTCTCGAATAGACTCTTCTTCATGTTTGAGAATAGTTTATTGGGAGCTGATATTCCTCTTTTTTCGTACTGAACAAAGATACTGAGAAATGAAGGCGGCTCATAGTTCGTTGAACAAATTTATTGAATAGCGCGAGAGTTTGTGGAACCAAACCAACATAGGCCCCCGCAAACTAGCCGGGAATACTTTGTAAAATAGTCGATCATTGCCAACATTCAGTGTCGTCACCTAATTATAGTGGAGCATATGGCCGTAAGGGTTAGCGGAGCCATCGAACATGGTGAAAGCTAAAATGACAAACTCGCGAGGTGGCTTCAGAGTCGAGAATGTAAGGCCCTAAAAGTGAAGAGAGCATGTCATCGGTCTCCTCGAATTAAGGTTGACAAGATGTAAAGCGTTGGCAATCGCACTAAAGGCGTGATGTCCTCGGGCGGCATTGGTGGCGCGCCTTGGAGGGCAACATCGACGTTCTTAGGCTTGATCCCACGGGCTCTATGAGATGCACAATGATGGCATCACTGGCGCGTAGCGAGGCGGCGCATCTGGCGATCTTGTCTTTTTGTGGATTTCCCGAGCGCTTTATCGGGCGAGACTCAGTGGATGGGGAGCTACCCGAGGATACTTATCGCTCGCTGGGGTATCGATATCGCCGCGATCGACGCGTAGTACGGCCGCTATCTAATACGTCTTTTCCAAGATCACGACTCTTTTCAACCTGGGCCTGTAACTGGTCATTCTCACGCTGCAAGCGTTCAGGCTACCCCTATAACTCCTTCATCTGCCTTGCTTGTTCATCTTGCTTCTCTCCAAGTCCTGATGTCAATAAAGGACTGATCTTCTAGTGATTGGTTCATCGGATTGCTTACCAATATGACGCCTCGACCTAATTAGATGGAAGGGGACCACAAAGTCCTGTGGCCAAGGGTTAATAAATCATCGTTGAAGCCAAGCCCTTGGGTGTGCCTCATAGGCTTAGACTTTCTCGCTTTGGTTCCCATAGACTACGCCAATTGTCATACCTTGGATCGCTTGTGTAGCGCCTTACTTTTTAAAGACTTGTTCATTTAAACACATTTTATATACCCATTTCTAATATGAATAATTAATATTCATTTAAAACATAATTATTTTTATGGGTGTATGATATCATGACTCCAAACACATTCTTTTGACATAAAAGAATATATATATCTTAATTCAAATAGGGCCTATAATCGTTTGAATAACGCATTTATACAAATTGGCATTTCATGCATTTTCAAATACATTTACAAAATTATATTCTTGAAGTTCACTTCTTTTTAAAACACATTCCATAAATATCCAAAACAAAATGAGTCAAAACTATATTCTTCTCATGAAGACTTTTACATCATTGAATTAAATGCAAAATAGTTACAAAATATCATGAATGGAATGATATGTATGGGATGAAGCATTTACTTATACTTTGCTAAGTTTGACCGTGACTCCGCACCCGACGATCTTTCAGTCCTACTTTTCTACTAACACCGCTACATGACAAAAACAACGCAATAAACATTTTCATGCCATCGGTTCTATACAATTTTCTCTTCATTTCGCTTTTAATCAAATCTTGCAATGTTTATAAAACAATGCTTTGTACATGTTTCTAATGACTAATGCAGCATACTTATACAAAAGAGTCAATTTTATGCATGCGTGTCGCGGAGTTTTACTTCTCCTCCTAATGGTTTTGATGTTGGTTCTCGGCTTGTGCGGCTCCTTTAATCTTGTACCTATTCACTTGCATTTGGGTGCTGGCCGATAAAAACAACACGCTAAGCATTTAAAATACTTAGTGGTTCTATACAATTCTCTTCATTTCGCTTAAATCAATTATGTAATATTTATAAAACAATGCTTTGTACATTTTTCAATGACCAATGCAAAGACAACACACACACACACACAGCACACACACACACACACACACACACACACACACACACACACATATATATATATATATATATATATATATATATGTGCATATATATATATGTACTCCCGCTGGGCGTGACACTACTAATATTGTCCCATTGGCTAAGGATTGATATGCCAATAGTAATGCTGTTTTGACTTTTACAGTGTGCCACTTAATCCTAGCTCAAATTTTAACGGGTTAACATTCTTTTATGGCATTGCAAATCATTCAATACAATTTACAATAGTATATATATACATTTGTATAAATAGAACATTTTCACATTCATGCAATTTTCTTATGCAAATTGCTTACAAAACAATTGTCTCAAATCACTTAAAACAAATCATTTGAAACACAAATCCATATGCACTTTCTTGTTAATCATTTCCAAAATTCAAATCATTTCGTAATTATTCAAATATTTTAGAAATAGAGAGAGTTTGAGAACAAACAAAAAATTGTCGCTTGATTCCACCTTCAAAATTCGACTTCAATGCGGTTTTCTTCTCGCCAACCCCTTATTCAAATACAATGACAATCACATATTAGTCGCATTATTCTAGGAGTTCTATTTTCCAGTAGGGAATTGGAATCATCTCATTTGGATAACCTAAACTCGTCATTTACATTTCAATGTCGAACTTAATGATATGCCCATTTCACTAGATCACCTAATCGTTTTTTTTTTTTTTGTTTTCGATTTCTGGGCTCTTAACTCCATAAATTGGTAATGGTTCATTCACTCATTTGAATATGTGGTTATAAGGTTTCTTCTCCAATTGGAATCATCCAATTTGGATCACCCAAACTCAAGTTACGACATTTTAATGCTAAACTAGTCGATATGCCCAGCTCATTGGATCACCCACTGTTTTTTTTTTTCGATTTCTGGGGTCTTAACTCTATAAATTGGTAATGATGCCTTCACTCATTTGAATCTATGGTTCTAAGGTTTCTTCTCCAATTGGAATCATCCAATTTGGATCACCAAAACTCAAGTTATTGCATTTTACATCTAGACTACTCTAATTTGCAAAACATAATCAGATTGTTCTTACACATAGCTCCACTTTAACAGATTTCTGGGCACTTTAGGGTAATAATTTTCATACACTTCCTTCAAGTAAATTATTCCCCTAGAAGTCTATTTTACCCAGAATTTTAAATCACTCAATTTGGATGAGGAACCAACTTATGGCTAAACACTATAACAACACCCAAAAACAGAGAGATACCTGGGTGGAGCTACTCGAACTCACCTTTAAGCCCATATTCGGGAGCCTTAGAGCTACAATTTGCTTATGGTCCCTTCTATAAATTTGTAGCCATATATCTTATGGTTCTTTACCAATTGGAATCACTTCATTTAGATGACTATAACTTAACCTATAACCAAAACAAGAACAGGGGTTTTGAAAAATTTTCGACAACATTTCCTTTAAAAACCCAACATTTCCCTTTTACAAACATTTCTCAAAACCAATCCAAACCAATACCAATCAACAATACTCTTCAAAACTCAACCCAAAACAACCCCTAACTCAACTACAACCAATGCAAACACCTTTATTAAGGTTAGGGTTTTTCCCCAAATCCAAACACAAGAAAAAGATGTTAGGGTTTAGTTTTTCTTACCTTTAAGCTCTTCTTCTCTTTTCTTTCTTCTTCCTCCTTGTTGATCACTTATCTTTGCTTACATGGAGAAGAAATCACTCAACAATGGCTTCTCCTTCTTCAACTGCGTCTCTTTTTCTCTTCTTCCAAATCCTAAAATGCACAAATGAGAGTTATGCCCTTTTACAAGACCAAATTTGGTCTTAAGTCAAAATCCTTCATAAGGCCTTGTTTGGCCTACACACTAATTCTCATTTCTCATTTTAAAGCTTCATTTCACATTCATTTCATTTCATTTACATTTTGGCAATTACATTCTTCATTTATGGCCCTTAGGTCCCAATTTGACATTTTTACCAAATTTATTTTAATTTCAGAAAATTTCTCTGGTTGTGGTATTTTTTCTGCCTATAGGATTTAAATTCCGAAAAAAATTCATTTACTTTATTTTATACCCTAAACATGTTCTGAAACTGTTAGGGTATTTTTAGGGCGTTACGGTCCGAACCTCTAGGCATCAACAACGCAACACGAACGTGCAAAAGGGTGATCCGACGGTGATGGGCCTGGCCCTCTCCGATGATTGCTAGCATTTGAAAGCAGAGTTGACAATCACCGCATACCTTCCCCTCTGGGCCCTCTGATGAGCACATGAACCTCTCATTGATTTTAGGAAAGAAAATCTTGTAATTTTAGCGATAAAATCTCTCATTCCTTATCAAAAATTAATTATTCCTTATCAAAAATTAATTCTTCCTTATTAAGGATTAATTTTCCTTATCAAGGATTAATATTTTCGAGAAGTAGGAGATTTGAAAATTAGGAAATTTGTAGATAAATATATTTTGTGTATTTCCTGCCTTTATCCATTTATCCATAGCGAACTTGCCATATGTGGAAGGACAGCCGGCTGAGGGACTTAGAACTTTATATGGGTTGCCCTAAAATTGGCCTTTAGGAAGATACCCTAGCTCTCACAGACGGGCATTCGGATTCTCCCGTCTAAGTAGTGGCCTCTGATTTTGATATGGTAGGTGAGCCATTGAGTAGTGGGTCTAAAGACCATGGTACTCACAAAACCGATATGAAAAATAGGTTAATTGAACTAAGCGATTTGGTTTTTGTTTTTGTTTTACAAAAACCTCGGTTTCGGTTTACAAAATACAAAAACCGTGGTTTAGGTTAACCAATCGAAAAATAAAAAATATATATATAAAACAGGTTTCCCTATTTGTATGAGTTGTGGCTTTTCCACTTTTATACGCCCTTTTTACCTTTTTTCTTCCAAACCAAACTCTTAGCATTTTCCTCCAAACTAAAGCATATAGGTTATGATTTATTTGGATTGATTTCTTTTTTCTATTGAAATTATTAAAACATGTAGTTGATTAAAAAAATCTTGATTAAATTATTCAATCTCATGCGTTTCATATATTATTTGTGTATGTATTATAAATATGTATTATAGATGCACAA